>JBBPBX010058400.1:8584-22116 GCA_038048925.1 Garcialebias charrua
TACTATTCCTACTTCGTGGTTTTTCACTTATTGTTGGGCTTCACGGAACAGATCCCACGTGATAAATTAAGGACTACTGTAAGTACTGTTGATCAGTTGGTGGCCCCTTTTAGTCAGAATTTTAATTTTCCTTTTTATTCCTGACAACAAAAACAGAAAGTATTGTCATAAGACTTCAGCTTGAATAAAATATGATAAAGGTAACCACAGAGAATGGAAGAGTTTAAGCTAAATGGGCTGGTGAAAATCAGATTTTAGTTCAGTAAATTCTAATCATTCATAAATAATTTAATTATTGATGCATGATGTCATCTACCAATGTTTAATATTATTTAAGAAGACCATTTTAGATAAACAGAATGAAGACTATGTACTCGTTATTTTGGGATTATAAATGTACATCACAGCAACAAGATGAATTATTTCAGTTCTAATCTGTGTGAACTGAACTTTGAAAAATATTTTCCTAAGTATGAACATTCACAACACTGTGTCAGTAACTTTTAATAATAACAGTGTTTACTATTTATATCACCATTAAAACAACAACAAAGAACATGTACTGTATTCCAGTAGTGGGAAGTTTTCTGCTTTCACTCGTTCCAGGAGCTCATTTCTCTACAGAATGTTCTGATTTCCCACCATTAGCAGCAGACGTCGTTAACAGGGAGCATCACTGTGTTATCACAATATTGTGACCACTTGTTTCAAAATCTCAGAATGTATCATTTAGTTTTGCTCGGGAAAATATTGTTACGCAACAGAAAACTAGCCTGTTGGAGTCTATTGAGAGAGACTCATACAATTATCATGTAGCCCTAATGTCACTAAAGGCCTTTTACTGCAGGGGGCGTCACCCCGTGCCAGAGGTATCGCCCTTTAGGTACTTAGGCGACTGACGCCCCTCCAACTGTCTATTTTTGCCCTTCACCTCGCAAAACCTAAACTAGCTCTCTTTGCGGGACTTCTCTGCTGCTCCATCGCTCAACTTGAGGTGAGCTCGCTCCCTGCACAGAGCGCACAGAGAATTATTCCCTGCGTACTGATGGACTAGCGAAAGCTCAACCTCAAAGTTTTTCTCTCTCCTCTCTCTACAGGTTGCTTCGCTCAACGGCGTTATAACTACGCCACAACCGCTACCCCAGCTAACATACTTAGCGGGCTAGCCAGCGAAAGCGACACGACGGAGGAGACACTTGAAAAACGAAGAAAAAGGATTCTGGAAGGTCTCGCTCGCCTTATCTCGGACATGCCTCCGGAGAAGGGAAAGCGAAAGACAAAACTTCAAAGGAAAACCAGCAGGACGGCAAGCCCAACCTCGCACGCCTGTCCCAGTGGCTGTGGATTTGCTCTCGCAGCAACGGACACCCATGAGGCCTGTCCAATCTGCCTGGATATTTCATGCAAGACAAGCTCTGGACGCGCCCGATTCTTGCCCACACTGCAGCCAGATGCTGGATGCGGTGTTGCGGCATCGGGTGGACCTCGTGGTTAAGGCCATGGGAAGCTTAGCTGGTCCACAGGACCCAGACACCACGGAGACCCTCACTCCGACCCCAGAGCTCGAACACATGGCTCTACACGACAGCACGCACGTCGAATGGGGCAACAGCCCTGACCCGCTTGCTCCCATGGTGGACCTAACAGTCGAGTTCGACACCAGAGGCATGATGAATGAAGACGAAATCTCCATCTCAGCCTCGGGCGAATTTTCAGCGGATGAACCAGAACTCGAAATCGAGGATCCGGGAGAGGACCTCCCCAGGACCCCGATACTTACTTTCCCTGAAACGGACTTCTCCATCCCGACCCTCTTCGACCTGTGCCACAGAGCAACGGACGCGTTGAACATCCCCTTGTCGGAACCCTCACCTCGCCAACAGGTCACGAGGCTGGCGGGGAACTATTTTTATTCAAAACAGAAGGTTGCAACAAGGCAAAGGATGCCCGTGTTCCCGGACTTCCTCACGGAACTGACCCGCACCTGGCCTCAGCCATGAGTGCCCATGCTCCTTCCTCGCTCACAATTCCTCGACGTGGAAAGCATGGATCAGGTGGGAATAGCCAACGCACCTCAGATTGAGGACACACTAGCGTCCCACCTAGCTTACAGATCATCAGGAACAAAGCCGACTCTCTCCAGCAAAGCTTACAGAGCCTCAGCGTCGCTTCTCAAGAAGTGCTACAGAGCTAAAGGACTCGCGGCGCGCACCATGAACGCGTCCGCAATGATGCAGGCTTACCTTACGGAAAAACTCCAACAACTGCAGGTAACCTCGGATAAGCAAGCTGCTACCGAACTACTGGATGAAGCCCGTAGAGCAACAGACTTTGTGCTCCGCATGATGGGGACAGCTGCTGTGGCTCAGGGCAGAGGCATGGTGGAAGTGATAATAATAATAATAATAATTAATTCAATTTATAACGCACTTTTCATTACTGAAAATCTCAAAGTGCTACACATATATTGAATGCTACACACATTCATAAACCGGTGGCGGCAGACTACCATGCAAGGTGCTTTCCAGTCCTACCGGGAGCAACTCAGGGTTAAGTGTCTTGCCCAAGGACACATCGACACATGGTGCGGGTCCCGGGAGTCGAACCGCCAACTTTCCGATCGGGAGACGACTGCCCTTACCACTACGCCACGGCCGCCCCAAGTGGTCATCGCGATCCGCCACCTGTGGATGACGTTGACGGATTTACCGGAGGGACAAAAGGTGCCTTTTCTCCACCACTCGATAGAAGCGGAGGGACTTTTTGGCCAGACTTTGGAGCGAATCCAAACCAAGCTGGACCAAAGGCGCAGGCAGGCTGAAGCCCTCAGGGTTGGCATCCCTTGTCAGAGTTTCACCCTCCCCCAGAGAGCCCGCTGTAGGCAGACCTGCACAGCCGCGGCACCGTTCGACGATGCGTGCGCTACCGCAGAAGCGGACAGCATACGAGGAGGAGCCTCAGCAGAAACCCCCGCCGAACCAACCTCGTTCCGAGCACACATGGAGCAAAAATAGGTTTGTCCATGCCAAGCGAGCAGGCATAGGGCATAGGCGAACCGGGACACTCGTCAAAAATGTGCCTGATAAACCAGGCCCATGTTTATATTTTAGACGACCTCCCGCCCACGCGGTAACGGGAGTGTTCGCACCTTGTTCAGACTTTATTTGTAGCAAAGTACAAATGGCTGATAACTCTGTTGCATGCACAAACCATGTTCTCCCTGTTGTGAGTGACATCAAATCATGTATGTCGTTGCACGTAAGCACAAATAAAACTCATAAAACAGCACATCCCTGTTTTATTGAAAAAACAAACACACCAACACAAATAATGTGAACAGTACTGCCTGTCAGCCGTCATAAAGGGAGGACCACATCCCCATCCCTCACGGCTCATGGGGTGTCAGCCTATTCAATAAGCCCAAGCAAGGTACCTCTGGACCTGTCTCCAGAAGACAGACCCAGAGGCGTCTGTGAACAAACCCTACACCTTTCACAGAGACAGGTGGGAAAGGGCACGTGTCCCAGCCCCCGCTCCATTATGAGCAAGGGACCGGCTAATACACTAACCAGACTACCACATGACAGGCTCACACCACAGGATAGCACGTCGGATGCCCCAGGGCAGACACAATTTTCACACCCTCAAAGCAGTGGCTGTAATCACGTTACTGTGCGTGTAAAAGGATTGGAGTCGAACCAGAATTTTCCTCCTGACTTTGAAAGGAAACTGGACTCCTTATCAACAAATCATCTTGAGTCTGCCGGTCACAATTAAAGGACCATCCCCACGTTCACACGTTGTTGCTGCTCCTTTATTATTCATGAAGGACACGCAACGCTCGAGCGGTAGAAGAGTAGCACGTGATTTTCCTCACAAAGCTGCATCAAACTTGTCCCTACACAGTATCCCACCGGGTGGGACAACAATTGGAATCAGGAGATCTGCTCGTTTACAGAAGCAGCAGTCCCTCAATCCAATAAATCCTCTTTTGGAGGGAAACAGTAGCTTTCCTGTCCCAACTCATTCTAATGAAATTAATAGACTCCATATGTCTTCGAGGAGACTCGATCAGGGAAGACTGTTAACACATCAACATGGAGGCCCACTCCCCAACTTGGTTGACCCTCAAAGACTCACACAGGAAGTTGCAACCCAGCTGATTAGGCCAGGATCTGGAATTAATTCCAGCCTGTTAGTTGAAAAGGACAAGCTGATGGCCTCGTGCCTACCTGAGACCGTGGTGACACCATACAAAATGCCCGTGCCGGGTCAACACAGTCTCTATACGCACAAAAGTGGCGCATCTTCAAAGCCTGGTGCTCAGAAAGAAATATTATTTCTTATGCTTGCGACCTGGCTCAACTACTAACTTTCCTTCAGGATTTACTGGAAAAGGGTCGTTCTTATTCAACGATTAAAGTGTTCCTTGCAGCTATCTCTGCCTGTCACGAGGGCTAGGGACACAGGACTCCTGGAGCACATCCAATCATAATGAGATATATGAAAGGTGTGCTTCGAACCAAGCCACCCAGCAGGACCTTGACCCCTGGTTGGGATCTTGGTCTGGTCTTGGGGGCTCTTTGCGACCCACCATTTGAGCCTCTGAGCGAGATTAAGATAGATCTTCCATCTTACAAAACTGCTCTTCTCCTGGCTCTTTGCTCGACGAAACACGTGGGTGACCTCCATGCATTGTCTGTACATCCAATGTGTACCAGATTCGCCCCTGACAGGTCAAAGGTCACATTAAGGCCTAATCCCGCATACACTCCCAAGGTCTTGACTCTGAACCATAAGAGTCTGGACTTTGATCTCTCCTCCTTTCCGCCTGATCCTGTCCTCACTCAGGAACAGGAAAGGCTACAGGCTCTCTGCCCAATGAGGGCTTTACGCACCTATATGCAAAGAACAGCCGAATGGAGGAAAACAAACCAACTGTTCATCTGCTTTGCCACACCTGCTACAGGAAAGGCCCTATCAAGACAGCGTCTCTCACATTGGGTGACAGAGGCCATTAAGAGGGCGTACGGTAGCAAAGGTCAACAAGTGCCCCCTGGAGTCCATGCTCACTCAACCAGGGGCTTGGCCACTTCCTGGTCATTGTTCAAGGGCGTGTCATTTGCAGACATTTGCGCTACTGCGAACTGAAGCTCTTTAAACACTTTTGCAAAGTACTACAGTTTGGATGTTACTGCATGTGACATCACTCAGGCTGTTCTTTCTAATACACAATAGAAAGTAGCTTTGAGATGCCTTCTGGTCAAGGGCAGGGTTCACACTAACAGGCATTTTACTGAGCATTTCAAGGGCGTGAATGAATTACGTTCCCATAGCAAGTATGTTGCACCGAGAGACCGAACTGAAAGGGAACTGAAAGTTATGCACCATAACTCATGTTCCCTGAAGGAAGGGAACGAGGTGCAACATAGCTGGCCCTTTTCAATGCTGAAAGCTCGGTGAAGTGCAATTTTGGAGACAGTTGGAGGGGCGTCAGTCGCCTAAGTACCTAAAGGGCGGTACCTCTGGCGCGAGGTGACGCCCCCTGCCGTAAAAGGCGTGAATGTAGTCCTTCAGGTAATCGTGCGGGGGCGCAATTCCCATAGCAAGTATGTTGCACCTCGTTCCCTTCCTTCAGGGAACATCAGTTATGGTGCATAACTTTCAGTTTTCTGTTCTTAAGGTACATAACAATATCACTACATGGAGTTACCACTCAAAGGGAAAATGAAGACCTCAGTGGTACCAGTGGTCATGACAGCACTCAGGTTTGTGCCCCCTAAGTGGCTTCAGAGAGTAGCAGGGCTAGGAACAGCTAACATACAATTAAGAGTAAATCGTTTGCTCATGAATAATAATAGTTTTATCAGCTACCTGAGGGTGTAAACAGTCAATAAAGATGCATTGTGCTACAAATCTAAACACGATATTATAACCACGTATTATTCTGCAACATATACGTTGTGATCGTGTGGCGAGTGCAGACAAAATAAGACTAAATGAGAGGGAGGGAATGTCACAAATGGTTCAAAATTAGAATCCAACTATTAAAAATGTCACTAGATCGGTCACAATTAGTCAGCGAGTAACGTTAGTTTTACTGGAAAGGAAAAGCAGGGAAACTTTAAAGCATCACTTCAAGACATACTTCAATAATTCTTGTAGTTTAAAAAAAAATAGATGAGTAGATACTACAGTAAATTTCTAGGACTGTAAACACTCAAATGAAAAAGATTAGGTTAGTCACAAACAAAATTAGGAAGAAATATTTGGTACCACTTTGCAATAAAGCTCCCCTTATAGATGGCTAAGAAATAGTTTATAGATAATTATTCATTCCTCTACAAACGCTTTATGAATCAATAATAATTGCTTTTATGTATTACTTAAGGACAGAAAGACAAAGCTGACCAGTTTCTTGCCAACTCTGTTCACCTATATATTTGCATCTTGCATCATTATATTAAACATTTCAGACTAAGTTACTACCTTGTAAGCACAATAAGCATTTGGAAATATATATTACTTAAGCATAATATTTTACTTTATCACTGCATTATAAGTATCTTAAACTAATATTAAATCCTAAAAAAATAGGTTTACAAATACTTACTGTGATTACAAGGTGGTAACTTAGTCTGAAATGTTTAATATAACAAATTTAGATGCAATATAAAGGTGAACTTGGTCACTTAATGTTTCCAAATATCTGGCATCTGAACTCTTTAGTTGGCAGCTCAGAACATACAGAACACCATTAACTTTGTGGATAAGGTGAGGGATGTCATCATGGAGACTGATGAAACAATGGTCTCTTTTGATGTCACATCACTCTTTACGTGCATTCCTGTTGATGAGGCAGTAGAGGTGGTCTGTTTAAGGTTAAAATCAGACACCACTCTGAACAGCAGGACCACACTTTCCACAGAGCAACTGTGTCAACTCTTGAAACTGTGCCTGCAGTCAACCTACTTCACATATGGGGAGCAATATTATAGGCAGAAACATGGGTGTGCTATGGGGTCTCCAGTTTCTCCTATTGTTGCCAACCTGTACATGGAGGAGGTAGAAAAGAGAGCCTTGACATCCTTTTCAGGGAGACCACCAAGTCATTGGTTCAGGTATGTTGACGACACCTGGGTTAAAATTAAATCTCAGGAAGTCCAACATTTCACTGATCACATCAACTCTGTGGATAAATATATCAAGTTCACACGAGAAGATGTAAAAAATGGCAGGTTGGCTTTCTTGGACTGTGAGGTCTCAGTTTCTGATAGAGGAAATTTGCAAACTGAGGTGTACCGCAAACCCACCCACACAGACCAGTATTTACAGTTTGACTCCCATCACCCTCTGGAGCACAAGTTAGGAGTCATCAGGACTCTGTATCACAGAGCAGACAGCGTCCCCACTAACTCAGGAGCCAGACAGAAGGAGAAATCACACACAAAACAGGCTCTAGAGAAATGTGGATATCCTAACTGGGCCTTCCTGAAAGCAGAGAAGAAACCCAAACAGGACTCCAGCCAGCCATCAGGTGAAAAGAAGGAACCCAGACCAGTGGTCATTCCGTATGTTGCGGGAGTTTCAGAGACATTGAGACGTTTATTTTCTAAACACAACGTCCCAGTGGCTTTTAAACCCCAAAATACATTACGGCAAAGACTGGTTCATCCCAAAGATCCAGTCCCCCGGCACAAACAGAGTAATATTGTGTATGTTGTTCAGTGTCAGGAGGGCTGTGATCAGTCTTATATCGGGGAAACTAAACAGCCACTGGCCAAAAGGATGGCCCAGCACAGAAGATCAACATCATCAGGTCAGGACTCTGCAGTCTACACACTCTTTCAGGGATGAAGATGTTCACATCCTTGATAGAGAGGAACGATGGTTTGAGAGAGGAGTAAAGGAGGCCATCTTTGTGAAAAGAAACCGCCCATCATTAAACAGGGGTGGAGGCCTCCGGGTTCAACTGTCCCCCTCTTACAATGCTGTGATTGCTAGTATCACTCAGCCCTCTGTGAATAGCAAACAACCATCAGGGTGCTAACGATCCATCGTTAGGCTGATGGTCCTCCTTGATCATGTGAGCAGCTGGTTTCGGCTGTCATCAGCCAACTGGTTGTGTAACACTGTGAGAGGGTGCTATTTATAAGACTGAGCTGAACACAGCACCTCAGACTGAGGAAGTCTTTCGGACGAAAGACGAAACGTTTCTACATTTTTTTTTTTTTGCTTTGTTTTGTTTTGTTTTTTGAATGTCCAGAGGACAAAACTTAGCTTTTTTAGATTTTTCTACCTGGATTATTGAGCATGCATCAGGGTATAAAGGTGAACAGATGTGGCTCACTATTTGACAATAAACTGGTCGGTTTTGTATCTCTGTCACCCTTAAATAATCCATAATAAGCAGTCAATAATGCTTTATAAATTGTTTATAGAGGACTTAATAATGTATCTATAAATTATTTATTAGCCATCTATAAGGAAAGCATTATTTTAAAGTGGTACCAAATATAATTTAACAATAAATTATAGAGGAAGTAAATGCAGGTAAAGGGGTGAATGAATGGATGGATGGATGGTTGGATGGATGGATGGATGGATGGATGGATTGATGAATGGATGGAAGATGGATGGATAGTTGGTAAGTACAGGAAAATTACATTCATCCTTGAGCAAATTTAGCAAATTTTGAACATGGAGTCCAGCGGTTAACCAACAAATGTGTAAAAAACAAGTAATTGAGGAAACAGTCAAGATCTGAGGTTTGTGCTCTCTCAGAGTCCTGTTACTGCAGATGAGAGCGGCGTCATGTAGTGCAGCCTGAGACAAGACAAGCCACTGATGAAGGAAACAGCAGGAACCACACACTCTGCGTCTCATCTCCATGGTGCAACATATTAAACTCTCATTTAATGACAAAAGACATTCAGCCCTGCTGTTAGTCACACTGGTGCTTCAACAAATAGTGGCAAAATGGGAGATGGTCTCTGTTTCAGTCACCATCAGACACTTTCACTCTTTAGTTTCTCAGTGGCTTGAAAACAGAAGCAGATAAAGGATTAAACAATGCAAAATATGACAGAATTCATATTGAAACACTTGCAATTACCAGCAGGAATATATTATGCACTGCTGAGCTCTTTTTTTTTCAAGGTCCCACATACACAGAAATTTTGCTCCCCACAGTTTTGCTACAGTGTTGATAGAGTCACTATTTTCCATTTCAAACAGGAATTAGAAAGTGAATCCTTCTACCAGAGGCATACAAATTTCTACAGTACACTAAGTGATTTATAAGCTGTGGATAAAAATGAAAAAAGTGACTATTTAATGGGTGGATTTTGACATAGAAACACCCTAATCTGCTGTTGCTTCTGTTGTAAGGAGAACTATCATGACAGCACTTGCATAGGAAGAGCCATCATTTTCTGCTGTTGCTGTTTTGTTAGTTTGATTTACACCAATGCATTTTCATATAAGGACTTTCTTAAAGTTGTCTTTTATTTTATTTTTGCCAATACATAAATTGTGCTTGCAATATTTAGTTGATGACATACTTTGTACTTCAGTGTCAACATATTTTTTTCAAACACACCAATCTTGTGACTTAAAATCCTTAGGCTTAAATTATTAACAAATAAAAATATGATTCAAAATCAGCTTTATTGTCATTGCACAGAACACAACAAAATTAGTGGTGGGGGTCCCAGTACAGGTCACCAGGTGAGCGGTGCAGTTACTGGTACCCTCACATCTCCTAGGTTGCTATGCCAGGGGAGGAGCAATGAGGTAGGCCAGCAAAGAGCCCCCTTCTATTCACCCTGCTAACACACGACTGCACACCATCGTACAGCTCCAACCACTTCATCAAGTTTGCGGACGACACAACAGTGGTAGGTCTCATCAGCAACAACGATGAGACGGACTACAGGAACGAGGTGAGCCGCCTGGCCTTGTGGTGCGGACACAACAATCTCACTCTCAACGTGGAGAAGACAAAGGAGATTGTTGTGGACTTCAGGAAGAGGGATGCCCAACATGCCCCTCTGACCATCAACAGCACCGCAGTGGAGAGAGTAGACAGCACCAAGTTCCTGGGAGTGCACGTCTCAAAGGACCTGTCCTGGAGCAGGAACACTGCAGCACTGGCCAAGAAGGCTCACCAGCGTCTCTACTTTCTCTGCAAGCTGAAAAGGGCTGGAGCTTCAACCCCCATCATGTGCACCTTCTACAGGGGTGCCATAGAAAGTGTCCTGACCAGCTGCATCACTGTGTGGTTTGGTGCATGTACTGCATCATGCCGCAAGAGCCTCCAGCGCATCGTGAGAGCAGCTGAGAAGATCGTCGGCACCTCCTTGCCCTCACTGCAGGACTTACACAGCAAACGCCTCACTCGGAAAGCCCACCGCATGGCAGGTGATCCCACACACCCACTACACAGCTGCTTCAGACTGCTGCCATCAGGGAGGAGACTGAGGAGTCTCCAGGCTCGAACCAGCAGACTGAGAGACAGCTCTGTTCATCAGGCAGTCAGAATGCTAAACACTCTGCCTGCTCTGCCTCCCCTCCCATTTGAACTGCCTTAACACAAAAAACTTTCTCACACATTACCACTCAACACAAAGTTTTTAACACTGGACCCTGTGTCATCAAACGGGTTATTCACTAAACTCTCGGTCATGTGCTCATTCAGTTTGCACTACTTCTCATATTTGCACTAATGTTTGTATTACATTACTGCCTATAGTCATACTACTGTTTACATTCACTGTTTACATTTATTAATACGGTTTACATTTATTACTACTGTTTTACATTTATTACTACTGTTTACATTTACACTACTTTTATATCTACACTACTGCTGATACATATACAGTATTCTCTGACTAGCCTTATCTAAGGATGCCAAATGTGCCTTATGTGCCTTACTGCATATGCCACTTTGCCTCTATACCAACATCAACTACCTCATACATATACTGTGTACATTAACTCATATGCTGCTGTGCCACTCTTTGCAAATGTCAATGCTAGAACCTTCAGTTTATTTTATAGATATACTTTTTATACTTTTTATACTACTATGCAAAAACTCAGGACAGTATTACACTTTTATTATTTCATTTTATGCTTATGTTCATTGGGTGTTTGGTGTTTTAGGGGTGTTTGGTGTTTCAGTGTTGGTGTAAATTTTCATACTTTTATACTACTATGAAAAAACTCAGGACAGTGTTACACTTTTACTATTTTATGCTTATGTTTATTAAATGTTTTAGTGTTTAGTGTTTAGATGGTTACTGTTGCACCGAGGGACTGAGAGAAACGCAATTTCAATCCTGTGTATGTCCTGTACATATTGCAGTTCTGACAATAAAGTTGACTTTGACTTTGACAAAGGCATGAGTTTGAGGAGCCAGAGCACCCCACCCCCACCCCCAATCCCACCCACCTGCCATAGTCCTGATAAGCAGGGCCGGATCTATAATACGGGCACACCGGGCGGGTGCCCAGGGGCCCGACAGCTCAATGGGGCCCTCTGCTGGCCAGGAGTGAGCAGTTCAGCCTGGCAGAAATTTTTTATTTTTTATTTTATTTTTTTATTGTCGCTAGACGTAGATAAAACAATGCTTTGTCCTCAATTTTCCTTATTATCCAACCCAAATAAAATAAAAAGTTGTTTTTCAAAAACAACTCATAAGTGTCTTTTAGTTTGTTGACATGACGTGTATGATTGGGAGCAGACGGCAATGCACACACTCAGTCCGGTTGGTGGCGGTAATGTGCTTAAAATAAGTTCGCCAACCGCCAATAAACAATAGAAGAAGAAGAAGCTCTGTGACCAATGAGCTGACAGCCCTTTTACACACGTGATTGAAACTACAGAATCCGGCTCATCTCATTGGTCCAGTCTTGGCAGTTCACGGAAGACACGGCAGCTACGAGGCCGCCAGACGAAGCATTGTTTCCGAGATAAATCCGTCCGAAGGTCCCCCGGCGCGCGCCGGAGCTCAACTGAGAACCAGGCCGGCCATGCTGCTTTGAAGCCCCACCAAGAGGCTCCCTGCCTGGGTAGACGATCCAGAACGGCCCCCGGCGCGCGCCGGAGCTCCGGCGCTCTGGACCACCAGAACCATGCACCAGGGCAGAAACTTCGTGCTGGACATGGGCACAGGAGAAAGCAGGTAAAGATAATGGATGGACGGACGGATAATAAATGTAACAAAACCAGGAGAACCCTTGAAGAAGAAGTGGAGAAGATCACTGAAAGTCTTCACCTGGTTGGCAGGTAAAAATTCAATAATTTCCAGTGTAGTTGTGAACCATGTTTAATTATTGATAGTTATAAACAAAAGTGTACAACTGACACGTACAAATAAGTACATAATTGTGAATTTAAGAGATTGCTAAAAGTGATTTTTTTTTTGAAGGAATATGAAAAATAACATAAGAATTTATTTGAGTTGTTTAAGATGATGTAATCTTACATTTGGTGATGCAATTAATTTTGTTCTTTGATAAATCATTGTTGTGAGTTTATTTGGGTAAAAAAGGGGCAGAGATTATAAGATTATTCTTCATCTGCTGCCTTTCATTTTATTTTGAATGTATGTTTTTTATTTTTTATTGAGTTGTTGACTTTGTTTTAGTGAAATGAATGAATTTTAATAAATAAAATAAAAATAAATACATTTACTTTACACTATGCAAACATACAACCTTGTCCATCTTTAAAAAAATCACAGTTCATATAGGTAATTAATAAATACATTTCAAAATGTAGTTTACATACTACAATGCTAAATTTATAAATATAAACAATACACGTTTTTCCATTTATTTATCACTACATAACCTAGGCTATGTGTCACTAATGAATTTTTTAACACCTTTTGGCAGGCTAAACAAGTATGGATGAGCTGTATGAGGAATGTGTGACTGCAAACAGCCTGAGGTGAGGTGGTCTCACCTCAGGAGAAAGAAAGGTGGCAGTCCCAGGGAACAGCAGAGAAGTGGATGCAGCTGACCTCCCCAACAGAACACCTGAACTCACACCTGGCCTCAAATGCTCCCCATCATTCATGGTTGAGTTCCATGTGATCCAGGTTTGAACTTGAGAAAAACATCATACAGACTGTCTACCTACACTTCAATCAAAGTAAGGGAATTATTTTTCTTTTTCTGCTGCTTCGAGCTTTCTTAGAGCTCATGGACTTGTTTTTCATGCACGTGGACATGGACTGCACAGTGCACACCAAGGCACTGGTGTCACCATGGTTGCAACATGTTTCTGATGGATGTGATTTGCTACTGGTTTGCTGCTGATTGATGTCAATGCAGTAGCTGCTGCTCTTTCAGAAGTGTTCATGTTTGACATCATTTGCTGATGAAGGATGGATGGATGGATGGATGGGATTTGCTGCTGAATGATGTCAATACAGTAGTATTATACATGTATATACAATACAGTCAATACAGTAGTATATAGTAGTAGTCAATACAATATATATATATATATATATATA
>JBBPBX010058401.1:0-22116 GCA_038048925.1 Garcialebias charrua
TCTGTGAAACATAAATTTAAATGTGCGAACTTAATTTGAAAATCTGAGTTTTAAAATAGTAACCGGATCTTATAAAAACTGATCACCACTAGCAATATTAATGCGAGATAAAAAATAGTGCCGGAAATTCGCTCTTTATCTGAATTGGGACTAAATATGATGTAATATTTAGTCAGACTTTATAAAGTTCTCCATCCCAGTTAGAATTGCATATTAAATGAAGAAGAGGACCACCTGACCAGATTAAGGAGTCGAAAGCAAAGTCGCGGATGAATACCATTTTTTCCAAGACCTGGATCCGGCGCAAGGTCGTTCAAATTCGGCGCGCGGGGAATATGTTGGAATAATAGAAACAAGGTAAGCTGAATTTGTTGTTAAAATATGTTATTAAGAGATAAAAGTTCGTGTCTCTGTTACATGTTTAAACACAGGACATAAAACAACAGCTAGCTAACTGTCGAGGGCAGGAGTTAATTAAAGCAGATGCTTTCGGTTGCACTTATAGAACTTTTCTTAAGAGAAAATACAAGCAGCTACCATGATTTTTGTATTGTACACCCTCAGAAGCACATATGTGGCGCTTGGTCAAAGTTTTGCTTCGACGTGCTGACTGCAGATGAGTTTGCAGCTTCGGGAAAAGGCTGTGCGTCAGGGATTAGTCATGTCCCTTGTCAGGAATTAGTCGTGTCCCCCTGCGTACCGTTTTTTTTCCCCCACTTGTGTCCCTTGTCAGGAATTAGTCGTGTCCGCCTGCGTACCGTTTTGTTTTTCACTTATTAAATGTCGTGTACCTTGTCAGGAATTAGTCGTGTCCCCCTGCGTACCGTTTCGGTTATTTTTTCACTTATTAAACGTTATTAACGGGAAAATATGCGCCACGGAAATAAAATTCCTAGGCGAGTTTCAGCACGGCGCTATTATCTTGTAGCACGTGTAGCATTAGCAGCCCTAGCTTCTCGCTGTGGTCTCGTGTTTGTTAACGTTATGGCTTCCTTGTTAAAAGACGAAGGCAAATTCAAAGTTGTGTGTGTGGACGTTTTTTCACGGAGATTAGGTCTGCCGCAGACAACACGTAACTTGTTAACGTCTAACGTGTTAACGGACTTTAAACGACGTCATCCAAACGTGAACATTTTCTAGAAGCAAGAAAAGCAGCTTGCAAACACCGCTAAAACTAGCAGCATTTAAACAACCTTTAACAGGTAAATCAGATCGGTCCAGATCAATAACACAAACTGTATGATCTAAAAAAGCTCAGTCTGGTCCTCTGGACATTCAAAAAAATAAAACAAAGCAAAAAATATGTAGAAACGTTTCGTCTGAGCTTTTTTAGATTTTTCTACCAGGATTATTGAGCATGCATCAGGGTACAAACTGTATGAGTTTTTAAAGCTCTGGATCTACAAAAACATGTCTGTATGTTGTTGATCTGCAGGCTTTAAAGTACCTGAACCTCGCTACGACATCCCCATCATGTCAACACTTCAGCCAAAAAGTTCATCACTTTATGAAAAAGCTAAAACTGATATTGTCAACAAGTCCTGGACCAGATTAAAGCTCTGCCCTGATGATGATGACCGAGAGATTCAACCACCTCAACCGATCAAAAAGAGGTATTGTTCTTTTATTATTATTATCTAATTTATCTTTTTTGTTTGTGGATTTGTGTGTTTGTGGATTTAGAAAAAGCATATGACAGGGTGCAAAGAGAGGACGTGTGGTATTGCATGAGGAAATCTGGAGTGGCAGAAAAGTATGTTAGACTGGTACAGGACATGTATGAGGACAGCAGGACATGTATGAGGACAGCAGGACATGTATGAGGACAGCAGGACATGTATGAGGACAGCAGGACATGTATGAGGACAGCAGGACATGTATGAGGACAGCAGGACATGTATGAGGACAGCAGGACATGTATGAGGACAGCAGGACATGTATGAGGACAGCAGGACATGTATGAGGACAGCAGGACATGTATGAGGACAGCAGGACATGTATGAGGACAGCAGGACATGTATGAGGACAGCAGGACATGTATGAGGACAGCAGGACATGTATGAGGACAGCAGGACATGTATGAGGACAGCAGGACATGTATGAGGACAGCAGGACATGTATGAGGACAGCAGGACATGTATGAGGACAGCAGGACATGTATGAGGACAGCAGGACATGTATGAGGACAGCAGGACATGTATGAGGACAGCAGGACATGTATGAGGACAGCAGGACATGTATGAGGACAGCAGGACATGTATGAGGACAGCAGGACATGTATGAGGACAGCAGGACATGTATGAGGACAGCAGGACATGTATGAGGACAGCAGGACATGTATGAGGACAGCAGGACATGTATGAGGACAGCAGGACATGTATGAGGACAGCAGGACATGTATGAGGACAGCAGGACATGTATGAGGACAGCAGGACATGTATGAGGACAGCAGGACATGTATGAGGACAGCAGGACATGTATGAGGACAGCAGGACATGTATGAGGACAGCAGGACATGTATGAGGACAGCAGGACATGTATGAGGACAGCAGGACATGTATGAGGACAGCAGGACATGTATGAGGACAGCAGGACATGTATGAGGACAGCAGGACATGTATGAGGACAGCAGGACATGTATGAGGACAGCAGGACATGTATGAGGACAGCAGGACATGTATGAGGACAGCAGGACATGTATGAGGACAGCAGGACATGTATGAGGACAGCAGGACATGTATGAGGACAGCAGGACATGTATGAGGACAGCAGGACATGTATGAGGACAGCAGGACATGTATGAGGACAGCAGGACATGTGTGAGGACAGCAGGACATGTGTGAGGACAGCAGGACATGTGTGAGGACAGCAGGACATGTGTGAGGACAGCAGGACATGTGTGAGGACAGCAGGACATGTGTGAGGACAGCAGGACATGTGTGAGGACAGCAGGACATGTGTGAGGACAGCAGGACATGTGTGAGGACAGCAGGACATGTGTGAGGACAGCAGGACATGTGTGAGGACAGCAGGACATGTATGAGGACAGCAGGACATGTATGAGGACAGCAGGACATGTATGAGGACAGCAGGACATGTATGAGGACAGCAGGACATGTATGAGGACAGCAGGACATGTATGAGGACAGCAGGACATGTATGAGGACAGCAGGACATGTATGAGGACAGCAGGACATGTATGAGGACAGCAGGACATGTATGAGGACAGCAGGACATGTATGAGGACAGCAGGACATGTATGAGGACAGCAGGACATGTATGAGGACAGCAGGACATGTATGAGGACAGCAGGACATGTATGAGGACAGCAGGACATGTATGAGGACAGCAGGACATGTATGAGGACAGCAGGACATGTATGAAGACAGCAGGACATGTGTGAGGACAGCAGGACATGTGTGAGGACAGCAGGACATGTGTGAGGACAGCAGGACATGTGTGAGGACAGCAGGACATGTGTGAGGACAGCAGGACATGTGTGAGGACAGCAGGACATGTGTGAGGACAGCAGGACATGTGTGAGGACAGCAGGACATGTGTGAGGACAGCAGGACATGTGTGAGGACAGCAGGACATGTGTGAGGACAGCAGGACATGTGTGAGGACAGCAGGACATGTGTGAGGACAGCAGGACATGTGTGAGGACAGCAGGACATGTGTGAGGACAGCAGGACATGTGTGAGGACAGCAGGACATGTGTGAGGACAGCAGGACATGTATGAGGACAGCAGGACATGTATGAGGACAGCAGGACATGTATGAGGACAGCAGGACATGTATGAGGACAGCAGGACATGTATGAGGACAGCAGGACATGTATGAGGACAGCAGGACATGTATGAGGACAGCAGGACATGTATGAGGACAGCAGGACATGTATGAGGACAGCAGGACATGTATGAGGACAGCAGGACATGTATGAGGACAGCAGGACATGTATGAGGACAGCAGGACATGTATGAGGACAGCAGGACATGTATGAGGACAGCAGGACATGTATGAGGACAGCAGGACATGTATGAAGACAGCAGGACATGTATGAAGACAGCAGGACATGTGTGAGGACAGCAGGACATGTGTGAGGACAGCAGGACATGTGTGAGGACAGCAGGACATGTGTGAGGACAGCAGGACATGTGTGAGGACAGCAGGACATGTGTGAGGACAGCAGGACATGTGTGGGCAGCAGGACATATGTGGACAGCAGGACATGTGTGAGGACAGCAGGACATGTGTGAGGACAGCAGGACATGTGTGAGGACAGCAGGACATGTGTGAGGACAGCAGGACATGTGTGAGGACAGCAGGACATGTGTGAGGACAGCAGGACATGTGTGAGGACAGCAGGACATGTGTGAGGACAGCAGGACATGTGTGAGGACAGCAGGGCATGTGTGAGGACAGCAGGACATGTGTGAGGACAGCAGGACATGTGTGAGGACAGCAGGACATGTGTGAGGACAGCAGGACATGTGTGAGGACAGCAGGACATGTGTGAGGACAGCAGGGCATGTGTGAGGACAGCAGGCATGTGTGAGGACAGCAGGCATGTGTGAGGACAGCAGGACATGTGTGAGGACAGCAGGACATGTATGAGGACAGCAGGACATGTATGAGGACAGCAGGACAGTGGTGAGATGTGCTGTAGGAGTAACAGATAGCTTCAAGGTGGAGGTGGGAGTGCATCAAGGATCGGCTCTGAGCCCCTTCTTGTTTGCTCTGGTGATGGACCGACTAACAGATGAGGTCAGGCAGGAATCCCCATGGACTATGATGTTTGCAGATGACATTGTGATCTGTGGTGAGAACAGGGAACAGGTGGAAGAGAACTTGGAGAGGTGGAGGTATTCACTTGAAAGAAGAGGAATGAAAGTCAGCCGTAGTAAGACAGAGTCCATGTGTGTGAATGAGAGGGAGGTGAGGCTAGGGGTGGGCGATATGGCTCAAAAATTATATCGTGATATTTCAGAGTATTATCACGATAACGATAAATTTCGTGATATAACCTAAAAAAAAAAATCAAATGTATTTATTTGACAAAATTAACTTAACATGTTGCTTTGCAGTATAGGAGCCAAGATGGTCTAGTGGCAGGACTTTTGACTACGGATCCGAAGGTCGCGGGTTCGCGCCCCGGCCACTACCCAGCTTGGGGTGTCTATGAGTGCACACCTATTTCTCCAGCTCCCCGGGCGCTTTCGGGCTGCTCACTGCACCACCTGGTAGGTGGTTGGGTTAAATGCAGAGACGAATTTCGTCTGTGTATGGGAACATACGCAGATGACAGGAATAGACATTATTATTATTATTATTATATAAAAATTTTAAAAACAACAAGGGGTAATTTTACTGAAATTACTTTATTTATTAAAGTATTTAGTCTCCAAGTAAAACTACACTTGCACTTTAGATTTTGTGGTGGTTTTTTTTATCTATATTTTGTGCAGACTTTTTCCAATCTAAATAACAAACATTTTTAAAGTGCAGGTGTAGTTTCCTAAAACAACTAGCCTAAATAAAATGAAGTTTGTGTCATTCCTCTGATTCATTTTTTTAACGGATCTGTCTCTGATGGAGTTGTAATGTATACAGCAGTGTTGTGCATGTATATTACAGAGTGCCAGTGAACGCACCGCCAGTGAGAGCGTGACGTAGGCGCGCAGGTTCGGGTGTGAAAGAAAGTCAGAGAACGGAGCGGTGGAGGATCATGCAGTCTGTTAAGTGTATTTGTGCAGCTTAAACAATAAAGCAACGTCTGCTACAAACCAGCAAGGTTATTGAGCGTGCAGAGAAACATCACAGGAGTGACTGTGGAGCCGCGCGTGTTTGTAACACAGTTTACAGCGAGGACACGGCTGCTCAGAGCGGAGCGGGGGGAGGGGGGGACAGCTGTCTGCCTGCAGAGCAGGGGGGAGAGAAGCTGAGACGCGCGCGCGTTGTTTTTAACATTTTAGCAGTAACTAATTAGCGTTTTACACCAGTACAGACTGGAGGGGATGTGCGCAGTTGTTTAAAGCGCTCGGGTGTTAAGGGGCGGTGCGCCCTGACGTATTACGTCATGAAATTAGCATATCATGATATAAGATTTTTGCCCGGGCAAGCTTTTTATACCGGTAACGATATGATATGGCCCAGCCCTATTAGAGATGCTAGGGCTACAAGGAGCAGAGGTCACAAAGGTGCAGGACTTCAAGTACTCGGGGTGCACTGTCCAGGAAAATGGTGAATGTGGTAAAGAGGTGAAGAAGAGAGTCCAAGCAGGATGGAGTGGATGGAGAAAAGTTTCAGGAGTGATTTGTGACAAAAAGGTGTCAGCAAAGGTCAAAGGAAAAGTTTACAAGACAGTGGTGAGACCAGCTATGTTGTATGTTCTGGAGACAGTGTTATTGACAAAAAGACAGGAGACAGAACTGGAAGTGGCAGAAATGAAGATGCTGAGGTTCTCCTTAGGAGTGACATGGCATAAGATTAGTAAAGAGATAATCAGAGGTACTGCACATGTTGAACAACTGGGAGATAAAGTTAGGGAGGCCAGACTGAGATGGTTTGGACATGTCCAGAGGAGGGACAGTGGTTTGGACATATATGGACATGACAGCAGGACATGTATGAGGGCAGCAGGACATGTATGAGGACAGCAGGACATGTATGAGGACAGCAGGACATGTTCTGGTACAGGACATGTATGAGGACATCAGGACATGTATGAGGACAGCAGGACAACACTTCTCGCTGTGGTCTCGTGTTTGTTAACGTTATGGCTTCCTTTTTAAAAGACGAAGGCAAATTCAAAGTTGTGTGTGTGGACGTTTTTTCACGGGAACTGGATGACCGTGAGGGACAGTGGTTTGGACATGTCCAGAGGAGGGACAGTGGTTTGGACATGTCCAGAGGAGGGACAGTGGGTATATTGGTAGAAGGATGTTAGAAATGCAGCTGCCAGGAAAAAGACAAAGAGGGAGGCCAAAGAGGAGATATATGGATGCAGTTAGAGAGGACATGGAGGTAGTTGGAGTGAGGACAGAGGATGCAGAGGACAGAGTGAGGTGGAGGAGGATGACTCGCTGTGGTGACCCCTGAAGAGGGAAAAGCCGAAAGAAGAATATCTAATTAATCTTTTTAATTTAAAATTATAATCTTATTACCGTAACTTATTTTTTTTTTTACCTCTTTGTGTTTTATTTCCAGTCTGGGACAGAGATAGCAGCTGACTTCTTCCTCTTCAGGGAAATTTGCCAGATCACCTGCAGCGAAGAAGTCTGTGATGACTGAACTCTGAACTTTTCCAGGGACAGGTGGGAGCAGGTCCAAGAAGAGCTTGTTGTGAGTAATGACAAATACAGCCACACTGCTGCTACTGTTGTTATTGAGATGATTTTCTCCACCACTGGAGATAATCACTGCAACTAGATCTGTACTTTTGGCAGAAAATGTGGACAAGTTGGTCTTTTTGGACAAAAACTTAAAACTTGATTATCGGTAGTTCGATTGTAAACAGTCTGTTGCTGCTTATTGATCTGGTTCTGGCTGTTATTGTGTTTATTAAGATTTGTATTATTGTTAGTACAGTTTATTTATTGTAAAGAATGCCATTTATTTAGATTAAAGATTAAATTAAGATTATATTACACATTAAACTGTATTCTGAATTGGACAGTAATTTATCAAGCGTTTGTCTTTGCTCAGGCTGGGCGCGTGCCCAAGAGTATAGCAGATCAGGGAGCTCCACCTCAGCTGCCTTTCTGGACTCACCTGCCCCTCCTCACTCACCTGTACCAGCATCACTAGCAGCTTCTGCATTACTTGCCCCTCCATAAAGGTAAATACATTTTTTTTTCTTTTTTCTGTCTATTTTTTAAATAACTCAGCTGACTCACCTGTCCATCTTCACTCACTAGCACCTTCTGCATCACCTACTCTTCCATAAAGGTAAAGACATTTTCTTTTCTTTTTATTTCTTTCTTTTTTTAAATAACTCAGCTGCCTCTCCTGACTCACCTGTCCCTCTTCACTCACTAGCACCAGCATCACCAGCACCTTCTGGATCACCTGTCCCTCCATAAAGGTAATGACATTTTTTCTCTTTTTTTAATTTAATTTAATTTTATATAACTCGGCTGCCTCTCCTGACTCACCTGTCCCTCTTTACTCACACAGTACCAGCATCACCAGCACCTTCTGCATCACCTGTCCCTCCATAAAGGTAAATACATTTTCTTTTCTTTTTTTTTAATTTCTTTTTGTTTTATAACTCAGCTGCCTCTCCTGACTCACCTGTCCCTCTTCACTCACTAGCACCAGCATCACCAGCACCTTCTGGATCACCTGTCCCTCCATAAAGGTAATGACATTTTTTCTCTTTTTTTAATTTAATTTAATTTTATATAACTCAGCTGCCTCTCCTGACTCACCTGTCCCTCTTCACTCACACAGTACCATCACCAGCACCTTCTGCATCACCTGTCCCTCCATAAAGGTAAATACATTTTCTTTTCTTTTTTTATTTATTTATTTTTGTTTTATAACTCGGCTGCCTCTCCTGACTCACCTGTCCCTCTTCACTCACCAGCATCACCAGCACCTTCTGGATCACCTGTCCCTCCATAAAGGTAATGACATTTTTTCTCTTTTTTAATTTATTTTATTTTATATAACTCAGCTGCCTCTCCTGACGCACCTGTCCCTCTTCACTCACCAGCACCTTCTGCATCACCTGCCCCTCCACCTCAGCTGCCTTTCTGGACTCACCTGCCCCTCCTCACTCACCTGCACCAGCATCACCAGCACCGTCTGCATCATCTGCCCCTCCACCTTAGCTGCCTTTCTGGACTCACCTGCCCCCCCTCACTCACCAGCATCACCAACACCTTCTGCATCACCTGCCCCTCCACCTCAGCTGCCTTTCTGGACTCACCTGCCCCCCTCACTCACCTGCACCAGTATCACCAGCACCTTCTGCATCACCTGCCCCTCCACCTCAGCTGCCTTTCTGGACTCGCATGCCCCTCCTCACTCACTTGCACCTGTATCACCATCACCTTCTGCATCACCTGCCCCTCCACCTCAGCTGCCTTTCTGGACTCACCTGCCCCTCCTCACTCACTTGCACCAGCACCTTCTGCAGCTCTAAGCACTAAGCCTTTTCCCCTCCCCTACAACACCCCTTCCATAAAAGTAAGGACATTTTCTTCTCTTTTTTTTAATAGTACAGTACACTACTATTTTTTTTTTACTATTTTATTTCATTATTAAACGTACTGTGCAGTATTTTATGTGTTTTTTGATAATTGTTTAGGGTACTGTGTTAGCTAACCGCTTGGAAATAAAGTAATGTACATATTTATGGTACAGTATGTATACACTTGTTTTGTCTCACGTTGAAAAACGGGTTTACTGCGTCGCATAGGAATGCATGTTCCGCGCCGCGCAGGAACGGATCTTCGTAAGTCGAGGACTACCTGTATGTGTGTTTATTTGTCAAAAAAAATGTTTTTTGTCAGTTTCGGTCCTATAAATGTCAACACTTCAGCTTGTCTTGGACAAATGTTTTCTTTTACGGCTTGTCTCATCTGCATTTGAAAGAAAAAGATCAAAATAAATGGTTGATATTTGAATTGGAAGTGTATTTGGTGTAATTATTTTAGAAAAATTGTGAACTTGGCATTCTTAGTGGAGAAAGTGAAATTTTGAAATGTTTGTTTACTTAAATTGCTATTTTAAGTTCAAAAGCTGCCTTAAAATCTTGAGTTAAATTAACTCAAAAAGGGAATTGGTATGTCAGTTTAACTTTAAAATGAGAGTTGAAAGTATATATAAATGTTTGTTATTTTAACAAATGAAAACAAGTTTTTATGAATGGATAATGTAAATTTGCAAGTTGTTTAAACTCAGAGTATGAAGTTTATACAACAAGTAAACGTTAATTAGACAAGGGTATAACTTTATTATTTGAGTTCAAATAGAATATGATTGTAATTTTACTTGACAAGAGTACTCAATTTTTGGAGAATGAATAATGTTCTATAGTTAGTCATTTCAACTTATGGTATCATATTTAAACAATGACTTATCATAAATTGGGCTACTTTTCTAGCTTGCCATCCTAAGTTGGAGTAAAACATTATTTGAAGTTGGGTTAACTTGTGGTTTTAAGGCAGCTTTTGAACTCAAGTTTTTAAGTCTAACCACCCTATTTATTTTAACAGTGCACACATGTACTCTGTCTTACTACGGCTGACTTTCATTCCTCTTCTTTCAAGTGCATACCTCCACCTCTCCAAGTTCTCTTCCACCTGTTCCCTGTTCTCACCACAGATCACAATGTCATCTGCAAACATCATAGTCCATGGGGATTCCTGCCTGACCTCATCTGTTAGTCGGCCCATCACTAGAGCAAACAAGAAGGTGCTCAGAGCCTATCCTTGATGCACTCCCACCTCCACCTTGAAGCTATCTGTCACTCCTACAGTACATCTCACCACTGTCCTGCTGTCCTCATACATGCACTGCTGTCCTCATACATGTCCTGCTGTCCTCATACATGTCCTTCTGTCTTCATACATGTCCTGCTGTCCTCATACATGTCCTGCTGTCCTCATACATGTCCTGTACCAGTCTGACATACTTTTCTGCCACTCCAGATTTCATCATGTAATTCCACACCTCCTCTCTTGGCACCCTGTCATATGTTTTTTCTAAATCCACAAACACACAATGGAGTTCTTTCTGACCATCTCTGTACTTCTCTATCAACATTCTCAAAGCAAAGATGCATCTGTGGTGCTCTTTCTTGGCATGAAACCATACTGCTTCTCACAGATAGTCATCTCTTGTCTAAGTCTTGCTTCCACAACTCTCTCCCAGATCTTCATCGTGTGGCTCATCAACTTAATTCCCCTGTAGTTGCTACAACTCTGTACATCACCCTTGTTCTTAAAAATGGACACCAGCACACTTCTTCTCCATTCTTCAGGCATTTTCTCACCCTCAAATATTCCATTAAATATTTGAGTCAAAAACCTCACTGCCATCTCTCCAAGACATTTCCAAACCTCCACTGGTATGTCATCAGGTCCTACTGCCTTCCCCTTCTTCATTCTTTTCAGAGCTTTCCGGACTTCACCCTCACTAATCTTTCCCACTTCCTGGTCCACAGTTTCTATGACCACTCTTCTTCTCTTTCATTCTCTTCATTCATTAACTCCTCAAAGTACTCCTTCCATCTTCCTGTCACACTCTCCTCACTTGTTAGAACATTACCTCACCTCCTTAATACAAACATCACACAGTCATTACTCCCTGCGCTCTAACGATCTAGTCCTCCTGTCAGTTCCTCCTGTCAGAACTGAACTAGGAAAAAGAGCATTCAGCTTCGCCGTCCCCTCAGCCTGGAACAACTTACAGAAAGACCTGAAACTATCAACATTCATCTCTCCTGGATCCTTTAGGTCTGTTATCTTAGCCCTTCCTCCACCAGAGATTATTCTCTGGCGCGCTATTACGCATGGAGCGCGTAATTACGTACACAGAAAGCTGAGTGAAAAAATGTGTTATGTGAGCAGTTACTTCATTTGGTGTCTGAATGGACCCAGTGAGGCATAGACTACATCCTGCTCCACCTTTAACCCAATAGCGAATGGCCTAAACGGCGGAGCTTATATGAAATAGAACGTTGGTTACGTATTGTAACCCCAGATTCTATGAATATAAGTGCAACCCTTTAGGCCCTGGGCCTTACTGGTTCCTAAATGGCTGAAGAAAAAGGAGCTATTTTGGAGTCGATTTTCTTGCGTCACCATATTTTATACGGACGGGGTGGGCCAACAGCAGGTGGGCGTGGACTAAAGTTTTCATTGCCCGCTGACGCGCGGGGGGGGATACCCAATAGCGAATGGCCTAGGGTTGCGCTTATATTCATAGAATCTGGGGTTACAATACGTAACCAACATTTTTTATTTTTTTGGGGGGAATGTAAGCCTTCTTTGGCTCACCTTTAACTTGTGTAAGACCAGCCATGCAGTAAGCACCAGACATATATTGACCTTGATGTTCTTCATTACTGGGTGTGGCCAAAAAATGACAGGAGTGTCGAGGAGCTTTCCTGTGATGATCAAACCCACACCACATTCAGCTGAATGAAATATCTGAATGAAATTAAATGTCATATCTTAGATCTTATTACTATTTTTCTTTTACATTTTATTGTTGGATGTAACTGGGACCCTGTGTATATCATTTTGTTCCACCACATGTACCACATGGGGCACGAATGACAAATAAAGAACGTTGATTCCTTGAAAAATAGTGTCATCAAGTTAGGATGAGGCAGGTTGTGCTCCCCTCAACATATGTTTATACACAAAGTAAATGAATTTAAGGAATTTAAAAATAAAAGAAGTCCAATGTAAAATGAGATATTAATGTCAAATAAAGCAATGTTCACAGCTGCAGTCTTACACACTGCTCATATTAAATATATCAGGGTTGTATTTGGATTACAAAAGGTTTTACAACCCCAATTCCAATAAAGTTGAGGCACAATGTAAAATGTAAATACAAACACAATGAGAGGAAATCTAAAAAAACTCATTTAATTCACAATAGAACTTTGTAAACATATAAAATGTTCAATCTAAAATGTGTACCATGTAGCGTCTGCGGGAACTCAAAAACCACACCGTGTCACTTCGATGCACCAAACTTTACTGAACCAAAACTCCCCCCACCCTCACATTTACCCCATGCCGTAAAGCATCTCTTAAAGGCACTGTAACATGTTGTAACAAACAGTGCACAACATTACAGACCCAACAAACACACTGTGGTTTCTGAACACAACATTTTCCCCCTTCACCCCCTTGAAAACATAATACTTTGCAAAGAATAACAGATTAAACTGGACTCAATAAAACGCAGATTAATAGATGTTTAGTAACACCATCACCCTGTCACATAGTCCCTAAGCCAGACAGGCGGGACCCTCTGTCTCTGGGGCCATGCTGGCTACTGAGTGGAGTTGGGCAAAGCTGGTGGAGTATCCCCCACCCGAATAGTCATTGGCCTATGCTGCCAACCCAGTGCCGTTGCCGAGGCCAACGGTGAAGCAGCTGCTGGTGGGGCAGGTGCTGGTGGGGCGATGACCCTGTGCAGACGGTTTGCGTGCCAACGACTCCCATTGTCCAGTCTGTATGTGGCCGGCCCCAATTGCTTAATCACCCACAGTGGCTCTGACCAGAATGATTTCAGTTTATTTCTCCGAAGAAGCCGTTTGATCCTGACCCAATCCCCTGCAGCCAGTAAGGGGTCTGCACTCGGTGCGTGGCATCAAACCTCTCTTTCATCCGGGCCTGCGAACCCTTCACCTGAGCTTTGGCTTTCTGGAGCTCTGGGCTCCCACGTGCAGGAGCTGGCTCAGCTCTCAGACAGTCCAGGGGTTGCTTCAGTTCGCGCCCAATCATTAACATCGCCGGTGAAACTCCTGTGGTGGAATGCTTGGTTGCCCGGATGGTCTAGAGGGTTTGGTTGAGAGCGTCGCTGAAGGTTCTCCCCTCCTCCAGACAAGCTCTGAGTACATTTTTGAGAGTCTTATTGAGTCGTTCCACACCACCATTGCTCTCTGGGTGATAAACTACTGTCCTGATGTGCCTGATGGAGCGTAGTGTGAGGAACTCTGTGAACTCTGCTGAGGTGAACTGGGCCCCATTATCTGTTGTAACAACACTGGGAAGGCCCCAATGTCCAAACAGGTTGTCCAAGCAGTCTATGATGATGTGTGCAGTGATGGAGCTCAGTTGGCAAACCTCAGGCCACTTCGAGTGAAGATCATGAACCACCAGCAGGTAGCGGGCATGAGCAGGTGCCCCATGAAGTTCCCCACAGATGTCGACCTGAATATGTTCCCAAGGTGAAGGTGGCCAAGGGGTCGGGGTGAGAGGGGCTGTGGCAGGCTGGCCAGTTTTCCCACTCAACAGGCAGCAGGCACAGTTACGCACCAGCTCCTCAACGTCAGAGTCTATACCGGGCCACCACACTGTATCACGGCAGCGCTGCTTCACCTTGACCACCCCCAGGTGCCCCTCGTGCGCCATATGCAGTACCCTGGCCCTGAAGGTTTCTGGAATGACTGCCCGGTGACCACGAGCTAGGTACACCGCCCCCCAGCAGGAGAGTTCGTTGCGGAAACGGTAGTAGGGAAGCACCTTGTCATCCACTTGGGCAGGCCAGCCATCCTGCACATAGGTACATGAGCACTGTGAGTGCCTCATCAGCAGCTGAGGCCTGCTGCAGCTCTGTCAGGGTAACTGTTGAACTGAGGGGTCCATGCAGGACTTGAACCCAATCTTCATCGTTCTCTGTGTCTGGTGTTGCTCCGCCCGTCTCCTTCGTCACTGACACAGCTCTTGACAGGAGATCGGCCACCGTGTTGGCCCGCCCAGGCATAAACTCCAGGCTGAAATTGTACTGATTTAGCCTGTCCGCCCACCGCAGGAGTCTCATGGGCCTGTGCCCAGAGCCTTGGGTCGCCAACAGTGCTGTTAGCGCCTGGTGGTCTGTACGGATGGTGAACGGTCTGCCATAGAGATAGACATGCCAGCGTTCACATGCCCACATGCAGGCTAGGGCCTCCCGCTCCCCCACAGAATATTTCTGCTCTGCTGGAGTAAACGCACGCGAGGCAAAAGCGACAGGGCGTTCCACCCCGTCATGAATCTGGGAGAGCACAGTACCTAGCGCCACCCCAGAAGCATCACAGGTGACCAAGGTGGGAGCGGTCAAGCTGAAATTAGTTAGCGTGGGTGGGGACGTGAGCTGTTGTTTGATGATCTGCACAGGGGCGGCCGTGGCGTAGTGGTAATGGCAGTCGTCCCCCGATCGGAAGGTTGGCGGTTCGAATCCCGGTTCCCCACACCATGTGTCGTTGTGTCCTTGGGCAAGACACTTAACCCCGAGTTGCTCCTGGTAGGACTGGAAAGCACCTTGCATGGTAGTCTGCCGCTACCGGTGTATGAATGTGTGTAGCATTCAATGTGTGTAGCGCTTTGATATTTTCACTAATGAAAAGCGCGTTATAAATTGAATTCATTATTATTATTATTATTATTATGCTGGTGTCCAGTCCCACGTGATGTCCTTCCGGAGCAACCGGCGCAGAGGGGCTGTTGAGTCCGAGTAGTGTGGCATGAATCTGAGGTAGTAGGCCACCATTCCTAGGAAGGAAGACAGCTGGGATGGTGATTGCGGGTCTGGCAGGGACAGGATGGCTTCAGTGTGGGACAAAATTGGGGCAATGCCGTCTTTCGAGAGCCTGAAACCCAGAAACTCAACATCGTCAGCCCCAAACATGCACTTCTGAGGGTTCAGCGTGACCCCATGTCGTTGAAAACGTTGAAAGACCTGCTCTAGGTGAGCATCATGTAGTGCAGCAGATGGTGCATGCACCACCACGTCATCTAGGTAGATGGACACGCCTTGTATACCAGCCAATATCAGTGTCATTATCTTTTGGAAACAACTCGGGGCCGATGAAAGACCAAACGCCATGCGTTTAAATCTGAAAACCCCCACATGCGTGACAAACGCTGTGAGGTCCATACTTTCAGGTGCTAGAGGAACCTGCAGGTAGCCGTGCCGTAGGTCCATCTTGCTGAAGACTGTGGAACCGTGAAAATGGCTGGTGAGTTCCTCAGCTGTGGGTAGAGGATACTTGTCAGGTACGATGGCTTTGTTCATATCAGTGAGGTCCACACAGAGTCGCAGACCACCCCACTTTTTCTTGGCTATCACCAGGTTTGATACCCAAGGTGAGGCATTCACAGGCTCTATGACGTCCTCCTCCACCAGGCGATGCAGCTCAGCCTCAACAGCATCACGGAGAGCCAGGGGAATGCGCAGAAGAGGCTGGATTACAGGACGGACCGACCGGTCCACCGTAGGCTGATGGACGAACCCTGTCATGCAACCCAGTCCGCTGAACAGTTGTGGGTAGCGGTCGGGCCAGGAAGTGGCGACTTGCAGGACATGCTGGCCCTTAGCATCCTTCACAGCAAAGCCCAGGGCGAGGAACAAGTCTAAGCCCATAATGTTAGCTCCCTTCCGAGTGATGCAGAACTTGGCGTCAGGCGTAATTTGCTGATCATACTGGACAGGGAGGCGGACCACACCCAGAGTGTCGATGGGAGAGTGACCGTAGCCCAACAGGGGTGTAGTGGCTGCTTCCAGGGGTGTACGGCTGAAAAAACGGTCATATGTGCTTTTATTTAAAATTTACACTTTGGCCCCTGTGTCCACGAGGAGTGGGACGTGAGCTGCGCCCACGCGACATGTGCAAAGCTTGAACGACGGCTGCAGAGTCTGTACAGTGTTAATGGGAACCACAGTAGTATCCTGGCGAGCTGAAGAGGAGCGGCAGCAGCGTGCAAAATGATTCAGTTTATTGCATTTAAGACAAAGTTTTCCATGGGCAGGACATGACTGGTCTCTAGTTGCATGGTTAGAGGAGCCACAGTTACCACAGCTCCTGGCCCCCCTCCTACTGGGCCCCCTGTCCACTCTCTGTACATCCAGGCTGCCACTCGGCCCGTCAGCCCCCTCCACAGCCTCTGTGTGATGAACGGCCGGTGTTGATGACGTCACCGGTTCGTGCGCCGCGCGGGAGAATTTTCGCGCCTCTGTTAGTGCTGTTTCAAGCTGCTTTCCAATAACCAGAGCGCCCACCAGCGTCATGGAGTCTGGTTCAAGCAAAAGTCTCTCCCTCAGTTGGTCACACGACGTCTTTTCTATCAGCTGATCATCTATGAGTCCATCTTCTAACGCCCCATAGTCACAGGCTGTGTCTCAATTCAGGGGCTGCATCCTCATGAGGACCCAGCCTAGCTGGGCCGAGTAGGCCACGCACTTGTAAGAATTATGAGGAGGTCAATATTAATACTGACCTCTTTATCCTTAATTAATCTACTTATTCAGATTGAATAGTAAATTCACGGATTCTGTTCTTTTTCAGTTTACCCAATATTTCTGTGATCTTTATGATGGATAAATACACAAAGCCATTAAGTGACAAAGACGTTAACTTAGTTTGATATGTCAAAGAGACACTATCATTTATTTAAAATAAATCAACTAAATTAACACCATTACACTTGATTGACATGATTTCACTTTCTTTCAAATTAATACGTCAGCACACTTGAATCATAACACAACAGACATAAATATTGGATGTTAACATATTTAGTCTGTGGGCTCTTCAGCTTAAAATAGTTTCCAGCTTAGATAGAGAGGGAAAGATTTAGGAGGAGAAATTTATGGAGGAAGAAAAGTTAAGAGTCAGGGAGTTATCTTGATGTGTTTTAACCAGAAACATGGCAGTTCTCCGGCCGATTAAAGCTACACGTTGGTACCCTTGGCAAAGCATTTGACGACTTGTTACCTCGTGAAGATGGTCAGTCTCCCTCGGTCCAGTTTGGTCAGTTCGTTTACCATTCTCAGCGTCTCCAGACGTGCGCCTTGACTCGAACCGAAAGTAACGGCAGCTCCTGGTGCTGTTGTTCAAGATAAGACGTTCCTTAAAGGAATGTCAATAAAAGAGAGCTTTTCAGCTGTTGAAGATGGCTTATAACTTGGCATGTTATAAGTCTTTAACTGAATGACATGGTCATTAGCGTGTTGACTAGACGATCATCAGTTCTTTGGAGAAGACCATAGTTTGAGGCTTACTCCAGCAGACTTCCAGGAAAACAGGAAGTCAGAGCTCTTTTAAGGCTAACTTGACCTAGAAAGACGTAGCTCTTTCTGATTCAGTCTGTTAAGCCAGGAGCCACTGAGAGGAGGCATAAGTTAGATTAAAAATGTCAGAAAGGATAAGAAAGTTAGTTTAAGACGCCAGTTTCATGATACAGCAGATTTAGAACTTTCTTAACTCATTACCAACATTGTTGTATGAATAAACAAACGTCATCAGAGCATAACATATGGGACCTATTAATGATAATAGCTTGATTATTAAATAGGACAAAAACAAAAGTCTCTGGGTGTCTAGATTGTCCTGAGCTCAAGCTAAAATGAATGAGATAAAGTGTTCCTTTTATCTTCACATGCAAGTTCGAGAGGAGAGGAGAAATCCTCCATGTACAACATTTTGAATTAAGCAGAGTATTTGATTTATCTGACATTAAAATGTACTGATGCTCTTACAAATAAAATTATTCATTTGATAACATTTGAATTAACAAAATTAAAAGAAGTCTCTGGATGACTTAATTGCACCTTTGACACAGCAGTGAAACACAGTTTAACTCTCACAGAATAACACAGCTTAAAAGCACACATCATGAAAATGACAAAAGTTATTCTTTTGATCACATCAGCCTAAAATCAAAGATAGAAATAGTCTCTTTTGGTGACTATATTTATCAGATTACAGCTTAATGAATGATTTTGTAGTAAATGTCTTGCTTTACTGAGAGGTCAGTAAAGGTCATCACTGGACAGTTCAAAAACCTTAATTTGACCCTGGGTAGGTCCACTACATCTCCCCCCTTTTGGAAGCCATCGCCAGTCCTTGGGGATGGGGTCCAACACGAAAGGAAACCTTGAACTGTCTTTGATCTTGAAGTAATCCAGCAAGTGGAAAAGAAAAATCAAAAATTATAATCCCATAAAGTTTTGGAAATTCCATACTGTTCGGAGGTAATCCCATTGCGAAAAGCTTTTAATCCTTTGGAAAACTGAGTCTGTTAACTCTTGGAAAACAAAGTCTGTGATCCTTTGGAAAACAAAGTCTTATAATCCACAGCGGTAATTCCACAGCAGTAATTCCATATCGATTAGAGTTGGTGATTTCATCAGCAACAATTGTTTTTATAATCAGCATGTAGAGGGGATCCCTCGATTGACGCAGAGGAGGCGACCCTTGGATGAAGGTTGAAGACCAAGCGTTGGAGCTGCAGGTCCCCACATCGAAGGTTGTTGGCTGGTTGGTTTCCAGTCAGTGCCACTCTGGTTCTATGTGTCATGCAATTATGTGGTTTTTTAAGGTGGGCTTATGATTGGGATTTTACATTAAGCCTTACCTATATGCACCTGGTATGTAAGCTATCATGGTTTAGATCAGCTACAATTACCAATTAAGGGGTGGATCAATTCTGTAAATTTAGATATAGGGATTTGTACCTATAAAATTTTGGAGGGCTTCTGTAACGAAGGCCTCTAATTCCAAACTATTCCTCCATTCATTACTTAGTTTAGGTTAAACTAAAATAAAAATGAAATATAGTTTGATCTAAATGTCTGTTGTCTTTTAGACGAACGACGTAGGATTTGGTATTCCTAATAAATTTTGAAGTCTATGGCGAGACTCATCAAAATGAATAGATAATCTAGAATAGAAACGATCGAATCGGTTCAATTTAGAAATTGTGAGACCAGTGTAGTTTATTGTACCTTGAGTAGCTTTAAACTACATTGACTCTTCGACGATTGAGATTTAACAAAACGAACTGCATGTTGGCATAGTTAAATCCATATCATTCATTAACCAATGTTAATACAAAACCTTTTTGGCTGGGAGTGTTCAGAACCAAACAGTATCTCAACTAATGACAACAGTAATGACTAAACAACAAGGAAACAACGTTTCACTGCTTCGACACACTCTTGTCGTCAGATTCCAAAGTGCAACACACAAGAAAAACAGGTCTCAACTTTATGACCGAGGTCAAATTAAATCTCGTGGATTTAAACGGTTGTTAAGGTTAGTTTTTTGTTGTGGGTTTTAGGCTTAGCGTTTCTAAGTTCAAATTGGACAATGCGACTTATAGGGTGGGAATTATGGTAGTTTAAACCTGATTAGTTTATTTACTAACTGGTGTTTGGACGACCTTATTATCCCATGAAGTCGGTGTATTTGTGAGATCTTTGTCTTTTGTGGAGTCATTGAACGCCTTGTAAGGTTTGATCTGATTTCGATGTACCCATTTAGCAATTGGCTCTTTGCGGCCTTTGCTGATTTTGATTTCGTAGACGACTGAGGACACTTTGTCTGTTATCAGATGAGGTCCAGTCCACCTGGGCATTAGTTTGCGGGCGAGAGTTCCGGTCTCGGACCCTCCTTTCCCGGTTGCTGGGGCGAACGTATAGTACCAGACTCTGTCTCCCACTTGGAGTTCATTGTGAGAGGCCTTCTGGTCGTAGTACGCCTTGCGTCCTTCAGCGGATTTTTCCAGGTTTTTCTGGGCGAAAGCAAAAGTGTTTCTGAGGTGTACATTCAAATCTTTCATGTATTGTTGTGTAGTGTAGGCTGTCGCCATGGCGGCGTCGCCTGGTTGGTACAACAGGTGTAGAGGGAGAGTCATTTGTCGACCGGTCATCATCTCGAAGGGAGAGATGCCAGTTGATGTGTGTGGAGTGGCTCTTATGGCCATGAGGACCAGAGGGAGTTTCACGTCCCAGTCCTTGTGGTTTGCAGCCACGTATTTCTTCAAAATACTCACCACAGTTCTGTTTGCTCTCTCTACTTGGCCTGAAGCCTGTGGGTGGTAGCCGACATGAAAGTTGGCCTTGACGCCTAGCGTCTTCCACAGTTCTTTCATCACTTCACCTGTGAAGTGTGTACCTTGGTCTGAGTTCACCCTAAGGGGAAGTCCAAACCTTGAGAATATATGATTCATTAACAACATAGCAGTGGTTTGTGCTGTGTCGTTAGGAGCTGGTAGGCATTCTACCCATTTGGTGAATGCACAGGTTACCGTGAGAAAATATTTATTTCCTCTAGAGCTCTTAGTGAGTGGTCCAACCCAGTCGATCTGGAGGTCAGACCATGGGAATGCAATGCCTCTGCTTTGCAGTGGTGCTCTGTGAAGTGGTCTGGTTGGCTGAAACTGGCCACAGACCACGCACCCTTCAATGTAGTCCTTGACATCCTTTTTCATTCCAGGCCAATAGGCAATTTGTTTTAATGCCGTCAGCGTGGCTTTATCTCCTTTGTGTCCTGCGGACGGGAGATCATGGGCATGAACTAACATCACCCCCCTTTGGTCATGGGGAACCACGAACACAGGTGAGGACGTTGGTCCATGAGCGAAAGTTAAGATGCCCTTGATTAGTTTTAGCTGTTTGCGCAGCTGATAGAGGACCTTAAGGTCTGGATCGGAATCCAGGTCGTCTTTAGACGGACTATTTTTGTTCGGATCAGTCAGGTACAGTATCATGGAGTTGATAGCAGGATCCGACTTTTGTAGTTGGATGATGTCTGGGTCAGTCAGTGCGGGTCGTACAGAGACTGCGTTGTCAGCAGGTCTGGTTGCGGCCTGTGCACGTGTGACTGCCATAACTCTGACTGAAGGATGTGTTGGCAGAGTCTCGATTAACCAGGAGGGGTCGAAGGACCATAGAGGACCTTCGTCGGCTCCTTCTTTGGCTAAGGAATCTGCAATGTCATTGTAATGCTTGTCATCGCCTGGGACTCTAGAATGCCCCGGAACTTTCTTCCAGTAGATCTGTAAGTCATGTGATGTCACCAAGTGATCACACGCTATGAAAAGCTCTTTGTGTTTGACCACTTTTCTGTCGCTTGTTAGGAAACCGTTCTGTTTCCACACAGCGAGGTGACAAGCGAAACTCAAACGAGCATAGTTAGAGTCAGTGCAGATGACTAGCGTCTTGATGGAGCGTTCTACTACCATCTGGAGAGCTATTAGGATTCCTGCAATCTCAGCATACTGAGAAGTCTGAGAGCCTAATTTGTAGCTGAAAGTTATCTGTTCATGGTCTTGGAGGAGAACTCCTCCAACACCTGCCCTACAGATTTTGTCGCGGAGGAATGAAGATCCATCCACGTACAATGTTGTCATATCTTTGCAGATATTGTCATCAAAGAAGTGGTGATTCGGGTCTTCAGTTACTGGGGTTTTTTCCTCAACCGGCGGCTGGGTGGCTGGTACATCTTGTGTACACTTCTGGCAGATTGCCAAGTCCATCCCCAGATGAGACTTCTTGTTTTGACCATAACGTATGTCTAGGTTAAAACTTTGAAGCGCCATGAGCCACGCAACACGTGAGTTTGTCACCACACCATCTCTGATGCGTTCACTGTTAAGA
>JBBPBX010058402.1:8591-22116 GCA_038048925.1 Garcialebias charrua
TGGCAACTTTGTTAGCAAAATACATCGCCATGGTAACTCCGATTGCTTATAAAAGTAATAGCACACATCTCTGAGTCGGGCCGGTTGTTTTGATATAACTTTTGTGGGGGTTCACTTTGTGGTTCGGTCCGTATTAAAGTTGAAAAAGATAACTTTTTCTGGTGTAGAATAATAACTGGGCAGTAACCAACTAGTTCCTGGATTTGGAGATTCATTACGTCTTTGTTCGCAAATTACGTCGCCACGGTAAGTCGAAATGCCAATAAAAGTAATAGCACACATCAGGGGGCCGAGCCGGTCGTTTTGATATAACTTTTGTGGGGGTAGACATTGTGGTTCGGGCCGCATTAACGGTGAACGACAATGTAGACACACGTTCGAGCACAATAACAATAGGTGGCTTCCATGCATTTACATGCAATGGCAGCCCCCAATCAGCAGCAACATGATGTGATTTATCACAGTGATTTATCCTGGTTAAAGATTCATGAGTGAACAGCCTCAGCTGTTCCTCGGTCTTGTGGTTCTACACTTAATGCTCCTTAACCTCCTTCCTGGGGGAAGCTGTGCAGCCTCCATGCCACACGTTGATGCTGGAGCACAGGATGCTCTCCACTACACACCTGTAGAAGGAGGTGAGGATTGAGCTTCCCAGTCCAGCTCGCTTCAGCCGTCTGAGGAAGTAGAGTCTCTGATGAGCTTCTTGATCAGGCTGGTGGTGTTGTTTCTCCAGCTGAGGTTGTCGCTCAGGTGCACACCCAAGTACTTGTAGCTGGAGACCACTTCCTGATCAGGGTTTACTTAATCCAGTGTAACTCACAAAAGGCAGAACAAGGAACTAAAGTTTAGATGCTGCTTAGCTTATCAGCTGATCAAGACCATCTTACATCATGCAGTCCGCTTTGAATTCCCATCATGCATCTGTTCTTAAACAGCTACAACAGAATACAAATTACAAAGTAATCAAAAATAAGAAATAAGATGGTTAAACCGATTCAGACTTACTAATTATTGGTTATTATCTTTTCTGAGCAGCTTTAAAGCTTGTTTTTTGCCGCATTTTTCCTGCCTCTACCTACTTTTATTCCCAAATTTTCCTCATGGGAACCGTTAGTGACAGGGAATTGGGTTTGAATCCCTCTAAATTCTGCTCAAGGCCAACATATTCCTTCAGGCAATACTAGGGGTGCACCGATTGCAGATATTTGGCCGATCACCGATTTCTACAAAGTCTGACCTGCCGATTCCGATTTTGGCCAGTACGATTTACTGTAGTTTTATAAGCAACACTGTTAGATGTTGTAAGGTCACAATGCGCCTTCAAATTTCAATCTTATTCAGTTGAAAAACAGACCCTTGAACAATATTATAGAAGCAACACAAACTTGTTTTAACTGGTCACAAGGTAGTGCTCTGAAATATAGATGAAGTTTAGACAATTGTTGTTAAAACAAAACAAAAAAAATCTGTAAAATCGGTTTCTCATGCAAGCATTGGCCGATTTCCGATTTCCCCAAATTAAGGAAATCGGATCGTGCACCCCTAGGCAATACATATACTGTACTTGACTGTACAGAGTAGGATAGCGTAGCCTCTTATCAAAGCATGTGTACAGTATGTGCATATGTGTTATTCTTTTTAAACTTCCTCATGCAGAAACATTAATTTTGAAATTTACTGTAGATCTTATAAATGGCAGATTGTTTACTAGAGTTCACTGCTATTGCTGGGTTGCAATCACGTGACCCGGAAGTGGCGCGAAATTCAGATGCGGGGCAGGAAGTGATTTTCCCCAGTTCAAAACACAGCAGAATGGATTACAGCAAGTATGCCAAAGCCCTAAATAAACTGGCGAGGACGAGTTTTGGGTTAACCATTTAGGATCAAAAGAAGCTTTAAATGGTTGTCGACTTGTTTCTGCCCGGGTGAGTAGTGAGATGTATTATTTATTTAGTAATTAGCCTATGCTAACTACGCTATCGCTAATGCTAACAACAAGTTTAGTTAGCCCCCTGTTATTTCTATGTGCGTGGATCTACTTAAAAATAATATATTTAGCTTCTGTAAAGCCAAATTCGTGCTGGAGTTGTATGTGTTAACGTTGAGTCATATGCATTTCTACACTGTAGGTCAGAGATCTACAGTAACTCCATTAAAAAGGTAAGTTAATGTACTGAAAATATTATGATTTTTTTTGTTTTGATAATACAGTATCATCAAGGTGATCGTATCTTCTTTGTAACTTCAGATACTAGCTGGTTAAACTCAAGGTGGCCATACATGGGAGCCTCACCAGATGGAGTCGTTTCATGTGACTGTCATGGAGCCAGGGTGTGTGAAATCAAGGTAAAATTTATTTCTCAAAAGGTTTGGACTACTGCACTGCAGACTTAGCTTTTTTAGATTTTTCTACCTGGATTATTGAGCATGCATTAGGGTACTGCACTGCAGACTTTGCGCACCTCACAGTATGAATGTTACAACTATAATTTTTTACTCAAATCTTTGTTGTTTGCATATTTCACAGCATGTAGCCGTAGTTTTGGGGATGGTCTTGCAGTTTGTGGGATGTTGCCTTGTTTCCAGTTAAAAAATGTGTGACCTTTCCATCACCTTTTAAAACTTAGTCCAGATTAATACATTCTTACCTGTGGAACACACCTGGTTGACAGAGACATAAATATAGTCTCATTTTCTAACATTGGTGTTGGATAGTGAAATGAGTGAAACACAATCTTTAAAAACGTATCATATTGAAATGTTTTGGAGACTACCGTATTTATTTTTTATGTCTAAGTTTCATTGTCTTGTCCTTCAGTGCCCACAGAGCAAACAGCATGAAGTCGGTCTGAGGATGTGTGCTGGACAGCCTGGTTTTTGTCTCGTCGTCTCGTCAAGGTTGGAGATTCTGTACAACTGGATAGGAACCATCCTTATTACCATCAGCTCCAGGATCAGATTCACATTGTGGATGTACAATATTGTGATTTTGTAGTATGGAGTGAAAATGATATTTATGTGGAAAGAATTCTGCCAGATGACCAGCTGTGGGAAACAGCAGTTCCCAAAATTCAGCACTATTTTACACATTGCATCCTACCTGAAATCCTGGGACAGAAATCCACACGTGACTAACCAATCTAAGAATCAAGAATGTTATTTGGAGTAGTTGATGAAAGGAGTTTGAAAAGTTTATACAAATTTAAACAGTTGCTCTTTTTTTCCCCAAAAACATTTGTCACTACCATAACATGTTTCAGCTACACCTGTAGCAAGCACTCTGCAGAAGGGTCATGTGATGTTGTTACATGTCATGACAGCTGTTTTTTATTTACAATAATCTTAATTGAAAAGTTAAGTATGTTAAATCAAATGATATATTTAAATCAATATGAGATTAGCTTGTGAATTTCAAAGGTGTTCTAATATGTTAAATAACAGCACATACAAATGTCATATGTCACAAATGTTGCAAAATGAGTCTACTTCAGAAAAATGTTTTTATTTCAATAGCAAAACTCATGTCATTTTAACTGACCAATATTCACAAAGATTGGTTATGGAGTTCATTGAATAAATTAAAAATATTCAACCTTATTGGGTAAATTTTTTTTTTGTCTTCATGAACAATTAACATGTACAAATATGGTCTGTAACAGTATTAGTGATTTAATTTACTTTTGATTTACTTTAAATGATAAATACATGTATAATCATTTAAACTTAAAATATTTATATAAATATAGTTGATTGAATTACTTGTCGCTCAGGCCACTATTAAGAATTGTAATCTTTCATGGAGAACATGAATCGTTCTAAAACAAATTCGAGACACAGTGGCTTTTGACACATTAAATCTATAGGCAAGGTCTTGAAGCTGCAGATGTAATCTGAGATGCATAAGTATCATAATAAATTGCTCAAATTTGGAGAGTGCTGACAGTGATGACATGCTGATGTATAAGGTTCACAGAGCTGAAAAATTTGCATCAAAACTAAAAAGTTGGGCAGTCCCGTATAAAACTTTGTTTTATCGTTGTTCTGGAAGGTTTCAGGAGTAAATTTAGTCACTGAGACTTTTTCCTTAAGGTCGCAGATCTCAGTTGTGTAGCCTTTCACTGCATCCTCCAGCTTTGTGAGGTCAACCATGCTTAGATCCGTCTGGCATTCTGCATCTGCAAATATTTAATTATTAAAAATTACGTTCAGAAATTCTATAAATAAATAAATAGTATTTTTATTTATTATTATTTTACCTTTGAATCGTTCGTTTTCAGGGGCTGGTAAGCTTTCTTCACAGAGCTCATCTTCCAGACTGTTGGCCTCCTCAGTGCAGAGAAGCTTCCGGGCCTTAGCTCTTTCCCTGCGCCGGAGGGATGCTTCTGTTTGTGGCCACTCGTTACTTCTTTGGTACCCCAGGTTAACAGTGGGGGCCCAGTCTTGGGAATGTACATCACCTGCTGCACTCGGACAACCTAAATATAAGACACCACTTTAAAGTAAAACACGTAAATGCCTTTCCTAGCACTAAGCTAACCGCTAACAACATTAGCATTCTAATCGGATTTTTTCTGGGAACAACCAAGTGTTGAACCACTACACAAGCTAGGGCATAACATATCTTACCTGTCTTTCTAGTTACTGTCCAATAAAATATCTGAAAATATGATTTAAACGATACGACCCTTACCTGTAACAAAGTGGTCGCTGCAGACTCTCGTCAGTTTCTGCACCTCCTGTTTTTAGCCGTAGGTTGTAATCCACGTTTGTCGTCTTTTTTCTGTAAGTTTTTTTAAATTAATCCCCTTGTAGCATACTACTTTCGGAACACGAAAATAACTTTTATCTATCTCTCGATTAGAGCGGTTGCAACAACCGTAAACGGCACAGAATTTAGGCATGTTGATGCTGAATCAGCAACAGAAGGAAACGGCTGCGTTTACTTCTTGCCCCGCATCTGCATTCTGTGACGTCACTGCTACGTCATCTGAAACCCAGCAATTGGCAAAATTTATTTATCCCTCTCCCCTGATTAAATAAATGTACCTTTGCCTGCAGCACCACGGACAGCTCCTATTTCTCTAGCTGCTCCGGACGCGCGCACACAAGGTACCACATGACTGGCTGTACAACAACACAATAAAGTCACGTGACCAGTCGAGCACAGTTAGCCTGTTAGCACCAACCTGAGTCTCCGCCGGGGACAGTCCTCTGCACGCAGGGCACGTACAGCGCCGTAACGCAGGCAACGACAGTTCCAGTCAAAATCCAGCTTCCTTTGAGCTCCAAAGGCATTTCTGTATCTGGTTAAAATAAAAAGATTCCGGTACACTGTCGCCCAACTAGCGAGCTAAAGTCTACATCTACCGCCGAGGACGTAACTCTACAGAGAACTGTGAGCGATTAAGTCTCTGATCATCTCAGTCGCAGAGCTGATGTGAAGGTAAAATTACACGAAGCGAGAAGTTTGCAGTTTTACTTTTGTGAGCTGGAGATTTGAAGTTCGTGCTGTTTTATTTTTGCCCGGAAGTAGTGTCGCGCTGAGGAGTAAATCTCGCGATATTACCGAACGGAAGCGCGATACTTGGGTAACGCAGGATAATAATAAGAAAAGTATTTCTGCTTTAACGTATTTCCTACCGAGTGTTTCAGGTTCATTTATTTTTTATAATTATTTTATTATCTGTATTATTATTATAGTTTATTTGCACATAAAAAAGGATGGACATTGAAATAACTCAGACATAAATTGTTTTTTTGGTGTTTATTTGTTTGCAGTAACATATTTTTCTCTTCTTCTTTCGGCTTTTCCCTTTTCAGGGGTCGCCACAGCGAGTCATCCTCCTCCACCTCACTCTGTCCTCTGCATCCTCTGTCCTACCTTCATGTCCTCTCTAACTGCATCCATATATCTCCTCTTTGGCCTTCCTCTGTGTCTTTTTCCTGGCAGCTGCATTTCTAACATCCTTCTACCAATATACCCACTGTCCCTCCTCTGGACATGTCCAAACCATCTCAGTCTGGCCTCCCTAACTTTATCTCCCAGTTGTTCAACATGTGCTGTACCTCTGATGATCTCATTCCTGATCTTATCCATCCTTGTCACTCCTAAGGAGAACCTCAACATCTTCATTTCTGCCACTTCCAGTTCTTTCTCCTGTCTTTTTGTCCATGTCTCTGTCTCCAGACCATACAACATAGCTGGTCTCACCACTGTCTTGTAAACTTTTCCTTTGACCTTTGCTGACACCTTTTTGTCACAAATCACTCCTGAAACTTTTCTCCATCCACTCCATCCTGCCTGCTCTCTTTTTCACCTGTCTTCGAGGGGATAAATAATTTTATTTCTGATTAAATGTCTTATCATTCAATAAGCAGTGAATAAAATAGCATATTAAAATATTTACCGAACTGCAGGTTGCTTTAAAACAATAGTTTTTTTGAAATTGTGTCAGGAGTTTAAATAATCATTTAAGAAAACTTTTTTCTCTCCAAACATATTTGAATAATAATAATAATAAAAAAACAAGATTACTATTCAGTAGCATTGATATCACCAAAAAAAGTTTGCCTAGTTTTGTTTATATCTTTTAGGCTACAGTTTATAGTGAGGGTTTAATATAAATTTTGCACAATATCCAAGGTTAATTTATATATCAATTTATTCTTTAAACCATTGTAAACAGATTGTATTTCCCCCTGTCGTGTCTGTAAAGTTAGTTTAGTTCTTAAACTTTTTGAATATATCTTGAACATTTCACCTGCTGGTCTTCTGAAATATATTAGATTTCTGTTCTGAAATTGCACAAAACTGCATTTTCATGTACACATAACATCTGAACACAAACCTTTTTTAATTTCATTTGTATACATCACATGTAAAAAATGTAAATAGTAAAAAATGAACTATTTTTCGAGCTGTGGCTGCCTGCTTAAGGAATTAACTGGCATTTCTACAAACCAGTGGCACGTTAACTTTTTTGCTTTACATTTTCTGAATTAAAATTATGTCTGCTCTTCTTGAAGTTTGACGCCGAGTGGTTTAAGTGTTGACATCTTTCAAAATCCAAACCAAATACAGCCAGTATCAACTATAGTTAAAGAAATCAATGCAGCCCTCTTCGTTACTTCATTAAAAATGGTTGTACTAGCAGCTGCAAGACCCATTTATATAAAATATACCTGAAACAAGATACCTGAACTCATAAATGTCTCACAAGTGTCCAAATTTCACAGGTCAAGGGGTGACAGCACTAAAGCAACGGCCCCATAGAGCTGATAATCATCCAGGCCCGTCACAAATGAGTCTGATCCCTCAGAATACTGAGCCCTTGGCGAGGTGGAGTGGTGTCAGCACCTAACCATCTCTCCGATGGCTCTCTAATCCTCGTCTTCCTCTCGCCGTCTAATCAGCGCAGAACACACACGTAACGCTCACACCCGCACAAACCAAGAGCACTCACCCTTCTCTTCAGTGTGATGTCACTGCTAATCCGAGCTCGGTTATCCGCCGGGCTGTGGCGATGGCTGAGGGATGTTGGGAGGAGATGGGAGTGAATTTTCGTGGGGAGGAGGTGGATGCAGGGGAGGGGTGGTTAATCGGGCACGTCATAAAGTCTCCTCTCTTAAACTCCTATTTTCATTCCACCACACTGCGTACTGTACGGCGTGCACATAAATGCTCAGTAGAGCGTTAATATAAAGTGGAACCCTGATAGGAAAGATATAACGGAGCACATTCAGAGGCCTGGCACACCAGAGTCATTAGAGTCCACTGGATTAATCACATCCTCCACACCTCCCCATGCGTCCACAAGGCCTTTTTTTTTTTATTGACATCTTGTCCAAAGTGGAGAAAATAACCCTCATTCCATATGGCTCCACACTATTACCATTAGTTGTCTGTAATAGCAGCTGTATTAAATTCATTATCTGTTCAGATTGTGTGTGAGGTGTGATAATGTGCGTGAGTGTTTGCACGGCAGTGTGTGTGTGTGATTAAGAGATTTCTAATGTTCCAGCTCTGGGGATTTGTTGCGCAAGATAAGAAAAAGGGCATTAATGTCGAATTGTGATGGTCCAATGGAGCAAAACTGTTCACGTATCTCCTTTTGTGGAGATGCTTCCACATTGTCTCATATTCATGTTGCAAATGTTTTCTAATTCACAGCCTTCTGGAACGGAGTCAGAACGGCGATGCATGAGCAAGTGGCTTATGAGAAAACAGTCAAAACTCCCATTTGTTTGACTTCTGTATTTCCCCTCACTCACCACATATCTGTTTTAATCTTACCTTAAGCATCCTTGAAATGAGGTGTAATCCAGTTAAGCCCCTTTGAATCTGTTGCGGAGCCACAGGACGCCCATTTGTCGCCCCATAAACAATTTCTGATTAAAAATCAAATCTGCACGCAAAGTCCACAAGCAAAATGCACATAATATGCACATTAAATTATTAAAACTCTGCTGCAGTGATAACCAAAAATTAAAATAAATGCACGCACTTTTGGCTGACTTTTTATTAGCTGCAAAAATTCCCATCAATCAAAAGGATATGAGAAATTAGAGAATTTTCAAAGGGAGGAACGACTTGGGAGTAAAAAAATAAAACAATGTTGAGGTTTAAAGCAGCTCTGTCTGCTGCCGACTTTCCAATTATAAATAAATTTGTTGCTTTAAATGTGCAGTATGTTACACAATTCGATTTGATTAGATAAAAGTCCGTCAAGTTTTATTAAATACTAAATATTACTAAATATTCAGCTTTAAAATAATTTATTTGCGACACCCTGTAGGACTGAGCTGCATTTGCAGAATTGTCTTGCATGAAATGAACAAATAATGAAGTCAGTTGGTTTTACTTTGACTTTAAAACAAATCCAGCCACTTTGCTGTGTTTTCACTGCGTTACATTTCTACACTTCGTTTTTTCATCATGTTTTGAGCAATTGTTCGATGTGTGCACGCGTTAAATAAATTCTCCTTGTATTATTGTGATGTTAAATGTGCATGCAGCGAGGCCTTGCATCGGTGAATGAGCCTTCAGACAGATTAATTCTCCTCTGTGATCGTGTTCTCATTACAAGAAGCGGGGGATTCAAACGCATAATAACAGGGCTGACTGCTGCTCCTTTGTAACATGTGGCTACCTAAATGATCCTAAATAAGATAGATGACAAGGATACGGCAAATCATAATCGGCAGCTTGCACAATGAAACATAATAGTCTGTGGAGAACAAGGGACGGCACACGGCGCTCACGTCTCCATGGCCCGGAGCAGCACACCTAGTCGAGAGCAATTAAAACGAGAGGATTCAATTTTGTCAAACACCAGGAACCTCAGATAAATCGTGTATCTCATTTTCCAGCAAAGGACACTCCCTCACATCATGTTTGTTACGGTGTTTTCAAGACACAGCTGGCGACAAACCCCCTTCTTTTCTCACATCATGCTAATAGTAATTCCAGTCATTTCAGTGAGATGCTGGAAGAAAAGCAGTTGGGTGAGGCTGGAAGAGAGAGAGGAGGGGAGCCATGCAGCACGTCTCTATGGTTTCCTTGTGGGAGCAATCCACTTATTTTAACTGATAAAGATTTAATTAACACAAGACTCTGCAATTACTCCTTAATTAAAGTCATTTGGCCCCTTGTTTGGATGAGTAGCCAGGACACTTCTAGAAAAGGCACGAGGTGCTCGTTTTCACGTCTGAATTTAATGCTTCATCCTCCAAACCTCTCGTCTCATCACGTCCTAATGAAAGCATCGGATGAGCTCCTCGTTTTGTTTTGACAACTCGTTTGCTATTCATTGGGAACGCCGGAGCATCATCGGGCGCCACATGGAATGGCAAACAGGCCTCGTATCGACGCAGTCCTCTTCAAATTACACGGAGTTTGAATTTTCATGCTCTACAGAAAGAAAAAGATGGTTTAAGTTTAGGTGATTAACTCAAACTGAAGCCAAACGAGTGCAAAGTGATAAAAATGGCTTTTTCAACACAGATGTACCAGTTGGAAATGGACCAGCGTCCTTTTAGTTGACCATTTAAACTTTAATCTACTCAAATGCTACTTCGTTTAATAGGAAGAGAAAAATAATCTCGATTTTAGATGTTTTAGGGAATGTCCTCGCTGTTAAAAAACATGTTTAAATTGCAACCTGCTGCTCTTTTATGTTTTTCTGATAGAAAATCCACAAACACAAAATAAACCCAATTGTTAGAACACAGCTGGTTTCGCTGGTTGCCATCAAGTTGAAGGTTTCTTGAAGCCAACACAGTTCCTTTTAACAGCACAACTCCTTGAAAAAGGGTGCTCCATATCTTACCCTTCAAGTTTGATTTCAAATGTCAAAATAATTTAAAATGTTCTTTTAAATCTGGAACGAGGTTTAGGGGGAAATCAACTACAGAAGGTTGATGGTGATGCTTCTGTGAATCTAAAGCAGCAACTTTGGATTATGTTTCCCGGCTTTACCATTTTTTTGACTCCTTTTATATAACGGTTTGGTCTGTATACAGTATTAATTTATACGTAGCAATACATGTTTTACTGTAATACAACAGGCCAAATGTTCAGTGTCTTTCTCAAGGACAACATTTTTTAGAAGAAAAGCAGAAATCACACTAGTTTTGCTTGTCACGTTGCTATCTGTCCAATCGTTTGGTATAATTACGTGAATAGTGCTGCTGAGAGGAAAACATGAATTATACACCAGTGACATGCTGCCTATTATCAGCGAAAAATACTTTACTAACGTACCTTCACACCTACTAGGAGGTGGGCAGTTTCACCGCTACATATGGGGATGATAACAACTAATAACGGCCATTACATGGACTGATAACATCCGAAGCCGCTGAATTATATCATTCATTTTCAATATTAAGTGCGGAAATGTATAAACACAAGCGTTTTCCTACAGAAAAGTGGTTTGAGAAACAGTATCATTCCACTTTATTTGCATAACCCTGGCCTGCTTAAAGCAGGGGAGTCACCCAGTGATCCCAAAATTAGCATGCTGTCACCTTCGCTGTCTCTTGTCATTCAGAAAAACAGGCAGCTGTGCAGACGTATGAACCCATTTCCATCAGCTGCAGAAATGTTAATCAGGAAACATCACGCGGCTTCAGTCCTCTCCCACCGCCTAGCCTGACACGTATTTAAATCACTTTCATGTGCCATTTTTGTGGAGACGAAGTCGCGTGTGAGTGACTGTGAACGCCGTCGTCAGCACGTTTGTTTTTAGAACGCGTGGAAAAAAACATGAAAGCTAAACACTGCAAACATCAGACATTTATCTGGCATTGAGCCAACAGTTAGATGGGCAATAAAAGCACATTTTATAATTAATTTGACTGCAAAGACAATGTCAAAGATGCATGAGTAAAAATCTTAATATATAAACAGCTTTTTAGTCGTCTGTTCACACATTTAGAGGATTTTCTCTCATCTACAGGCATCATATAATTCTATTTTTCTTATTTATTGTTTTTCATGTGTTTGTGTAATAAAATAAAACTTTAATTTCTGTGTTTGGATGGGGGGAGCCATCCCTATTAATGAGGAAACAGTGCCCCCGTGTGGCCACTGAGGGAAAGTGCCCACTAGATGTACAGAACCGAGCAGGAATAACCAAAACACTTCGAAAATAAAGATAAAGCTTATAATATTAAACATAAAACTTCAAGAACATGGTCTGCCTTATCTTAAACAAACGTTCTGATGGAGCCATCAAAATTCAGAGCTGCACTGGGAGCTGAGATAGTAGGTAAATGCTCGCACAGGCATGATGAAACACATATGTAACGATGATTAAACATTACTGCTGTGTTGGCTGACTGAGCACGGCGCAGACGGCTGAAGTTCAAAGACGAGCGCTGAATAAAAACCAACAAATCCGCTTCAAATGCACACACTTGTAAATCAGTGCATCAAATAACGCCCTCGAGTCAATTGGCACAAGTAGGAAATCCAACTCAGAGCAGCACGTTTTCCAAAAAAAATATTTTATTCTCTGCAAAGGAGGCATCAGGAGCATCAGTGTGGCCTATGGCTTTGTGTACAGAGATCCTGCAGAAGACTAAATCTGTAGAACAAGCCCTTGGGTGAACTGCGAGCCCCACCCATGTTTACCGAGGAGGAATGGTTGAGGCAGCTGTTACAGAACAAGCAGTGGAAACAGTGTTGGAGCTTCAAGTGTGAAAAGGGGGAATGCTACTGTACACGTATGAGAGGCGTAGTGCGTGACCCCCCCACTGCACAGCAGCAGAAAACCTGCAAAAATTGAGCAAATTCCTCAATGGTGTGTTAGAAAAGTAATGCTGACATTCAAAAGAAAGTTACAAATGTTTGTTGGCAAAAACTATTAAAAATACCCTTAAATTGTTTTTTTTTTTTTAGTATGAGTTTTCAATCATGGTGGATTTTGCCCCCTTTGTGACACCTGAATGAGTTGTATTCATTTAAATGCGGCCCGGAGGTAAATTTGTATGCCGTCAACGTCTCATTATTTTAATGCTCTCTATTGTTTTCGAGAAACCGACTACGTTCTACACATGGGCACACAAGAATGCAGAGATTCGTCCCAGATTTCAATTCATCCACCACCTCGTTGGGGACGATTTGACACATCCCCACAATAGGAATAGACAAAATTTGGCATGCGGTGCAATGATATTGTTCGCGTTGAGCCTCCACTGTAATCCCAGGCTGTCGACATTCCATCATAGCAGTGGTTTGTGGTAGCGATTGTTTACAGAAACACTTTGGATTGGCCGTTGCCTCTTGCATGCCGGGAAAACGTCTTACATTTTGGTATAATCTCTGGATGCTGCTGAGAATGTGCCCAGGTTCGACGGCGAACGCGTCGCTGGATCGCACCCAGGCTGGGGATAAAGCTAACAAACGGCGCGGAATGAGCGCCATAGCAAGCAGGTGTTTGTCTAAGCCCACCGATGTTGTCTTAAACCGCAAGCGAGCCTCAGCTAAACTAGGAAAGCGGGTCATATAATTATAGCAGCACCAGTGAGAAGTCGCTGCGTTCCCATACATTCATAGTGAAACCCTGTGACCTTGTTTTCATTCCTGGATTGACTCCGTCAGCATATTTTAGGTGGTGGGACAAGATCATAAAAGGGGTTTTGGGTAAAATGATGCAACCAACCCCTCCTTGCATATAATCACACCTGCACTCATTCTCACACGTTAGAAATGAAGGAGAAAAAATATATATTAACATTTGCATTAGAAAAACATTACAAGGGACTCGGTGTAGTAAAATACCACGCGTGTTCGAATCCATGTGGGCTGTCGTTTTATGTTCTGCATGTAAAACTATCTGTCTTTACCTTTCAACAAAATATATATATTTCTTTGAAATTTTAGTAAAAATATTCCCCGTTTGTTGGGACTTGAGGCACTGGATTTTGTCTCTGTACACAAAAGGTTCGTCTCCTTGAAAGTTTGGTGAATGGAAGCCACTTTTAGTGAGTTGGATGATTCGGATGCCTTTCGTAGTTGACA
>JBBPBX010058403.1:0-22116 GCA_038048925.1 Garcialebias charrua
GGCCTCCTCGGCGAACCGGGACGACAGACAAAAACGTGCCTGATGAACCGGGTTCACGTCTTGACTTTACACGGTCACCCGCCCAAGCGGTACGGGGAATGATCCGTTCATATCCAGACTTTATTTGTAGCACGGTACAAATGGCTGGTAACTCTGTTGCATGCACAAATCATGTTTTTCCTGCTGTGAGTGACATAAATTCAAACATGTCGTTACACTTAAGCACGAATAAAGCTCAAAAAACAGTTCCTCTCTGTTTTATTGACTCAAAAAAAAAAAAGCAACAAACACAAGTAACTTCAGGTCCCTCTGGCCTGCCAGCCGTCATAAAGGGAGGGGACCATTTCCCCCCCCTCCCTCACGGCTCACGGGGTATTAGCATAATCAATAAACCCCAGCGGGGCGCCTCTGCTCCGTCTGTAGAGAACAGGCACAGAGGCGTCTGCAAGCAGGCCCTCCACCCCTCATGGAGACAGGTGAGGGAGATCACGTGCTCCAGCCCCCGCTCCATTGTGAACGACGGGGCCGCCAATACACTAACCAAGCTAACACGTGACATGTCCGCGCCTCAGAGAGACGCGCCGACAGAATCTAACAATGGAGGGGCCACGTCAGACGCCCGTAGGCGACCACTAGCTTCACACGCTCACAAAAGCAATTGTGTTCAGGCTGGTGTGTGCGTAAACAGCTCAGAGCTGAATCAGATTCCTCTTCCTGTCACTCGGAGGGAACTGGGCTCCTTATCACCAAACAATCTAAGGTCTGCCAAACACAAAGAACCATCTCCACTTTCTCACGTTGCAGCTGTCCCTTTATTATTAATAAGTGACACGCAATGTTCAAGCAATGATCCCGCAGCACGTGACCTCTCTCGCTGTGCTGGTCCAGCTCTGCTTTTAAACAGTACCCCCTTCCCCCAATGGGTGAAACACAGACCCTAGCAGGTTTGTCTGGCTCCAATGCTCTGTTAAGGCCAAGGACCAGTAAACTGGACCCATCCAGGAAACACATGGGGGTCAGAAGATCTGCTCATTTATAAAATTTGCAGCTTTTCAGTCCTATGACCCAAAACAAGGAGAGAGAAAGCAGACTTTCTGCTCTTTTTCTGTCTGAAAAAGACAACAGGTTGCATCTGCCCTCGATCACTCTCGATGAGAGCAGCCAGGTGGCACATCAACAAAAAGGCCTTCTCCCAAACTTGGTTGACCTCCAAGGGGTCACGGCTTCCAGGGCCCCTGGAAGGGAACTGGATGCACCAACTGCTCTTCTTCAAGGTCAAACTATGCCACCAGAAGAAGTAGCCTCACCGCCTAGGCCGAGAACTATTAAAAATTTCAGCTTGTTGGCAGAAAAGAACAAGCTGATGGCATCAGGCCTACTGGAAAATGTGGTAAAACCATACAAAATGCTCGTGCTGTATCAACACAGTCCCTCTACGCACGGAAGTGACGTATTTTTGAGGCCTGGTGCTCAGAAAGAAATATTATTTCTTACTCATGTGACCTGACTCAGCTCCTCACTTTCCTTCAGGATTTACTGGAAAAAGGTCGTTCTTTCTCAACTATTAAAGTTTTCCTATCAGCTATTTCAGCCTGTCACGAAGGCTGGGGACACAGGACTCCTGGCGCGCATCCAATCATAATAAGATTTATGAAGGGCGTGCTTAGGACAAAACCACCCAACAGGATCCTGACCCCTGGTTGGGATCTTAGTCTGGTCTTGGGGGCTCTCTGTGATCCTCCATTCGAGCCACTGAGTGAGGTTAAGATAGACTTGTTATCTTATAAAACCGCTCTAATCTTGGCACTTTGCTCGGCGAAACGCGTGGGTGACCTCCATGCATTGTCTGTACATCCAATGTGTACCAGATTCGCCCCTGACGGGTCAAAGGTCACCCTAAGGCCTAATCCCGCATACACCCCCAAGGTCTTGACTTTGAACCACAGGAGTCTAGACTTTGATCTCTCCTCCTTCCCAACTGCTCCTGTCCTCACTTAGGAACAGGAAAGGCTGAAGGCTCTCTGCCCCGTAAGAGCTTTACGCACGTACATGCAGAGAACAGCCGAATGGAGAAAAACAAACCAACTGTTCGTGTGCATTGCAGCACCTGCTACCGAAGGCCCTATCAAAACAACGCCTTTCACATTGGATGACTGAGGCCATTAAAAGGGAGTACAGTAGCAAAGGTCAACAGGTGCCCTCTGGAGTGCACGCTCACTCCACTCGGGGCTTGGCCACCTCCTGGTCATTGTTCAAGGGCGTACCAGTTGCAGACATCTGTGTTGCTGCGAACTGGAGCTCATTAAACACTTTTGCAAAGCATTACAGTTTGGATGTTACTCCGTGTGACGTCACTCAGGCTGTTCTTTCTAACACACAGTAGAAAGTAGCCTTGAGATGCCTGCTGGTCAAGGGCAGACGTTCACACTAGCATGCATTTTACTGAGAATTTCAAGGGCGTGAATGAATTACGTTCCCATAGCAAGTATGTTGCACCGAGAGACCGACTGATAAGGGAACTGAAAGTTATGCACCATAACTCATGTTCCCTGAAGGAAGGGAACGAGGTGCAACATATCTGGCCCTTTTCAATGCTGAAAGCTCGGTGAAGTGCAACTTTGGAGAAAGATGGATGGGCGTAAGTCGCTTAAATACCCAGAGGGCGGGGCCTCTGGTGCGACGTTGACGCCCTAGCCGTAAAGGCGTGAGTATATTCCTTCAGGTAATTGCGCGGGGACGCAATTCACATAGCAAGTATGTTGCACCTCGTTCCCTTCCTTCAGGTAACATGAGTTATGGTGCATAACTTTCAGTTTTAGCTTCGCTCCACTGGCTCCCTGTCAAATCCAGAATTAAATTCAAAATCTTACTTCTAAACTACAAAGCTCTCAACAACCTAGCTCCATCTCATATTACAGATCTTATTGTTCCACATTTTCCCAACAGAGCACTTCACTCTCAGACTGCAGGTTTACTTGTGGTTGCTAGAGATTCCAGCAGCAGAATGGGAGGAAGATCTTTCAGTTGTCAGGCTCCTCTCTTGTGGAACCAACTTCCAGTTTCTGTCCATGAGGCTGACACATTGTCCAGTTTGAAGACTTTCCTTTTTGATAAATCCTGTAGTTAGTGTTGGCTTGGGTTTTCTGTGCTATCCTTTAGTTCTTCTACTATAGGCTTAGACTGCTGGAGGACAAACTGACCACATGTTCTCTCTACTGCTGTTTTTACCTGCTCTGCTCTTCCTGTTTGTAATTATTTATATCTTAACATGTTTTGTGTTTTTCCTCCTATAGAAAGTCCACCTGGACTATAGAAACCACAGCTGGACCTGTCGTTCTGTGTCTGTTTTTACTTCCTGTCCTCTCAGACCCAGCTGGTTGAAGCAGATGTTCACTCGTCCTGAGTCTGGTTCTGCTGGAGGTTTCTTCTTGTTAAAGAGAGTTTTTCTTCCCACTGTCTCCTTTGTGCTTGTTCAGGATGAGAGAATGTGATGAAGTGAAGATTCAACACAATCTGCTGCGTCTTTAGATAAATAACTTTTACTAATTGTCGTTTCTTATGTGTGTGAATGTTTCTGTTCAGTGATCTGAGACAACGTATGCTGTGACTTGGAGTTAAACTGAACTGATTTTACAACATGTTGGAGAAGAATGGGCTAAATTTCCTCCACAACCATCAGAGAGACTCAGAGTCAGGCAGAAAACAAAGCGCTGTTAAAGATGGTTCCTCTGACCTGCTGTCACGGAGTGGACTCAGTTTTTCACTCACATTTTTCAGTTTGGCTTTTAGTAGTTGAATTATATAACAACTTGTATGTATAATAATAATAACAATAACAATAACAATAATAATAATAATAATAATAATAATAATAATAATAATAATAATAATAATAGTGTGTCATACGCTCTCAGATTTCTTGCTCCTGCTCCAGTTTCTTCTTGGACTCTCCAGATGTTCGGAGCTCTTCAGTGGAGAGTCGGGAGTTCTTTGCTGGTATTCGGGTATTTATCAGTTACTTTTGTCTTTTAGAGTTCAGTAAATGCAGTCTGTGCATGTTTACTAAGTGTGATATTCACTAATATATGGGAATAAGTACTACTATGTACTATAACTAAAACAAACAATTGTAATAACATATTTAAATAGTAATAACTTATTGTAATAACTCATTTAAATAACAAAATAACAAATGTCTGAAAATAGTTTTAGTTTATTTCCGTTAAACTCTTTGTTTTTTGCAGCTGAAAGCCGAAGCGAGCCGCGTGTCGGAGGACGGCGGACGCTTTGAGGTGGAGGTTGAGAGCACGATTCCTGTCCCGTGTCCCGACGGTTCTTTCTCCTCTGCAGACCGGTGCTTGTTATCCCTGCAGCTCAGCACGAGCAGTCAAGGTCAGGACAAGGACACTGAGTGAAGCAGCAGACATCTTCACTCACACATCTGAAGAAGGTCTGAAGCTTCATGTTCTTTTCTTCGTCCTTGCTGTTTTCTAACGGATCAAACTGGATGGGACTCGTGGTTCTGCAGACGAGGGTCTGTTGGGTCCAGACCTGTCTCTGTCGTCCTGTGTGCTGGATTTGGCCCCGGGCCCCTGCAGAGACGGGGTCTGCAGTCGGGCTCTGATCCACTTCAGCCCCATCACAGACTCTGTCAGAGAGGATGAAAGGACCACCAACATCTCCGTGAGGCCCGTGGTCACGCAGAACTTTCTGTGGCATGGATACTCACCAGAACCTGTTCAGGTAACCATTTTGTTTATTATTATTAACTTTATTTATTTCCATAAATATAAATGATCATTAGAATTCAGTCTGTTCATTTGGTTTCTGCAGACAAGCTGCTTCCAAAGACTTTGTGCTGTTTTAAGAAAAGGCTACACACGATGGCTGTGAATTTTACTTTGAGTCTTTCAGACATTATAAAATATAAACACCCCCCCCACACCCACACACATCAACATGTCTTCATTAAAAATGATTGTCTGAAATCTACTTTAACAAACTTGATCGTTTTGTTTTCTGATGCTCTACTTGGCTTTTAGCTATTGTTTTGCTAGTTTTAGATTTTAGTTCATTTTTGTTTATTTTTAGCTTTTGCTAATGTTTTGCAGATTTTATTTTATTTTAACATTTTTAATGACATGAAGTTCACATTCTGCTAATTTAAACTCTTAGTACTGTATCTGTTCTGCTGATTTTGGGTTTCACCTCCTATTTTGCTCATTTTAGCTTTGAGTTACTGCTCTGCCTGTTTTCGCTTGCTTTCTGCTAGTTTTAGCTTATACTTAGCCTGGTTAAAACCACACCCTGTCCTTCACTTCGCTTCAGACTAGGGTCTGGACTTTCTCCATAGAGAAACGATTTCTCCTGGAGATTTTTGACCGGACCAATCAGAGAACAGAAGGCGGAGTTTTGTTAGTTTAGCCTGGCGAGGTCCAGGCTATCAGATAAATAGCTCAGAAACCACTCGGTGGATATTTTTTATGCTACCAGTGTGTAATTATATGGCTCTAATTTACTGACTGTTGGCCTAGATGAAACATTTGAGATAAAATTCGATTTTTTATCATTTATTTTCGTAGCGCACCCGAGGCTGTTTGGAAAATGTCAAACCGAAACTATTTAAATCCAGCAGATTTGACCATTTCGTGAATTGATTTAGGAACTGTTAAGCTCAGGAACACTTCTGATATAACGTCAGCTAAGAAATATATTTTTTATCAGCAGAGAAATAATAGTTTTTTACCTTGTTTTATTGAAAATTCCTTCGTGGCGGCAGCCATTTTGAATGACGACGTCAGTCGACATCGTTCAAAACTCCGCCTTCTGCTCTCTGATTGCTCAGGAACACTTCTGATATAACGTCAGCTAAGAAATATATTTTTCTCAGCAGAGAAATAATAGTTTTTTACCTTGTTTTATTGAAAATTCCTTCGTGGCGGCAGCCATTTTGAATGACGACGTCAGTCGACGTCGTTCAAAACTCCGCCTTCTGTTCTCTGATTGGTCCGAACAAAAATCTACCGGAGAAATCCTTGTGGATGGGGGAAGTCCCAGACTGTGCAGTGAAGGGAAATGAGAATTGAGCGGAGCTGTGCAGGAAGGCGAGGGCCAGGCTAGCTTATACTGTACAGTATTCTTCTTCCTGTTTTGGCTTGTATTCTTTTTTGTTTTCCTTAGACAACTTTACTTATTGGCCTTTCTATGCACAGTATATGAATGTTCCTGTAAAGTGCCCTGAGACAACTTTGTTGTGATTTGGCGCTATATAAATAAACTGAATTTAATTGTTTTAGCTTGTATTCTGCTTGTTTTAGCTCATTTTTTACTTGTTTCAGCTTGTCTTCTTTTTTAGCTTGTATTGTTCTTTTTGTAGTTTGCATTCTTCTTGTTTTATCGTGTGTTCTCCCCGTTTCAGATCATCTTCTAGTTTTAGCTCATTTCAGCTCGTCATTTTTTTGTTTCAGCTTGTCAATTCTTGTTTTATCTCGTCTTCTGCTCATTTTAGCTTGTATTTTCTAGTTTCAGCAAGACTTCTGCTTGTTTAGTGTGTGTTTAGCTTGAGCTCTGCTCATTTTAGCTTGTATTCTTGTTTCAGCTCATCTTCTTGTTTTAGCTTGTGTTCTGCTCATTTTAGCTTGTATTCTTGTTTCAGCTCATCTTCTTGTTTTAGCTTGTGTTCTGCTTGTTTTAGCTTGTATTCTTGTTTCAGCTTGTATTCTTTTTTCAGCTAGACTTCTGCTTGTTTTAGTGTGTGTTTAGCTTGTGTTTCGCTCGTTTTAGCTTGTATTTTTCTTGTTTCAGCTAGTCTTCTTGTTTTAGCTTGTGTTCTGCTAGTTTTAGCTTGTATTCTTGTTTCAGCTAGTCTTCTGCTTGTTTTACTGTGTGTTTTGCTTGTTTTAGCTTGTGTTTTGCTCGTTTTAGCTTGTATTTTTTTCTTTCAGCTAGTCTTGTTTTAGCTTGTGTTCTGCTCATTTTAGCTTGTATTCTTGTTTCAGCTCGTCCTTGTTTTAGCTTGTGTTCTGCTCGTTTTAGCTTGTATTGTTCTTTTTGTAGTTTGCATTCTTCTTGTTTTATCTTGTGTTATCCCCGTTTCAGATCATCTTCTAGTTTTAGCTCGTTTCAGCTCGTCTTTTTCTTGTTGCAGCTTGTCATATTCTTGTTTTATCTTGTCTTCTGCTCGTTTTAACTTGTATTTTTCTTGTTTCAGCTCGTCTTCTTGTTTTAGCTTGTGTTTTGCTCGTTTTAGCTTGTATTTTCTGGTTTCAGACTTATGCTTGTTTTAGTGTGTGTTTAGCTTGAGTTCTGCTCGTTTTAGCTTGTATTCTTGTTTCAGCTCATCTTCTTGTTTTAGCTTGTGTTCTGCTCATTTTAGCTTGTATTCTTGTTTCAGCTTGTCTTCTTGTTTTAGCTTGTGTTCTGCTCATTTTATCTTGTATTCTTCTTGTTTTAGCTTGTGTGCTCATTTTAGCTTGTATTCTTGTTTTAGCTTGTGTTCTGCTCATTTTAGCTTGTATTCTTGTTTCAGCTCATCTTATTCTTGTTTTAGCTTGTGTTCTGCTCATTTTAGCTTGTATTCTTGTTTCAGCTCATCTTATTCTTGTTTTAGCTTGTGTTCTGCTCATTTTATCTTGTATTCTTCTTGTTTTAGCTTGTGTTCTGCTCATTTTAGCTTGTATTCTTGTTTTAGCTTGTGTTCTGCTCATTTTAGCTTGTATTCTTGTTTCAGCTCATCTTATTCTTGTTGTAGCTTGTGTTCTGCTCATTTTAGCTTGTATTCTTGTTTCAGCTCATCTTATTCTTGTTTTAGCTTGTGTTTTGCTCATTTTAGCTTGTATTGTTCTTGTTTCAGCTATTGTCTTCTGCTTGTTTTAATTTTAACATTAGCTTCCTTTTCTTCAACAACTGTCAACACGGTACTTTTGCATTAAATGCACATTTTATGGTTATTCATAAGCTCTTCTTGCCTTCTTTTAATTTTGAAATCATCCTTTTTGACACAAGACGTCTGTTTTGATCATTTTTAGATAACCGTTCAGGATGTTCCCGCGGCCTATTGCTACTCCTTTACTGATCCTCACATCCTGACCTTTGACGGCAGGTACTTCAGCTTCTTACGATAATTCTGAGGAAGTTGGTGATGTCATGTTATGAACAGTATTACAGCTATTTTCATTGTGTTTCTACAAATCCTAAAAAATATGTTTTTATTTTTTATAATAAAATGACTCCAGATTTCTTGGAGGTGAAAAAGTTGATCTAATATTTTTCTTTGTTCCCTCAGGTTCTATGAAAACGATCAGTTTGGGACTTTTGTTCTCTACCGGAGCAGCTTCAGGCAGTTTGACGTGCACGTCCGTCAGTGGGAGTGCGGCGGCGCGGTGCACGCCACCTCCTGTGCGTGCGGCTTTGCGGCGAGGGACGGCGGCGACATTGTCACTTTTGACATGTGCAACGCAGAAATGGGCGAAACCAAAACTCGGCTGCTGCTGGGGAGCAGAGACTCGAGGAAGAGCGGCGTTCGGATCACCGAGTCGTACCAGGGCCGGAAAGTCACCGTGAGTGAAGACGACTCGTGATAAACGTTTGCACGTGTTACAAACACAAAACGGTCGACGAGTGCTGAAATCTTTTCCATCCTTGTGCAGTAAAACAGAAAATCAGAATAATGTGAGAACTTCTTACAGTAAAAACAAGATTTTGGAGGCGTCACATGTTTTAAGGAGAAGTTCAAGGAGTTCTGCTTCATTTAAGACTTTTATCAAATAAAGTATTTTGGTTTGAAAGCATGAACCTTCATATTGAAACTTGAACAGGTAACCTTCTCCTCGGGGGTGTTTGTCCGTGCCGATGTGTCAGATTGGGGAATGAGTCTGACCCTGAGGGCCCACAGTTCAGAGCGAAACCACACCGAGGGTCTGTGTGGGACCTACGATGGGCGGCCAGACAACGACCTCCACCCAGCAGGGGGCGCTCCGCTGGAGAACCTGCAGGCTTTTATCTCTGGATGGAGGTCAGTGGCAGCTGTGAGGCACTGATCACAAACAAACTTCAGGTTTTAGTTCTGTATGCCAAATAATTAGGAAACAGAGAAAAAACATCCATGAACTGTTGTTTTTATAGGAATGCAATGGAGCTTGACAAAACAACAAGACTGACACCACGGTCGTCTGGACTGGTGAAGAAATAAGGAAAAAATAAGCTTTAATTGTCCTTTGGTTTAATACTAAAATATACAACAAATACGAAATTAACAATGTTCTTATTTCTTAAGATAACTAGAGAAATTGCACTTCCTTATGAATGCTTATTGCTGAAGAACTTACTGAAAACAGCTTAAATTACCGGTAGCTAAAAAAACATGCTGAAATAGAAGAACAAGCTTAAATTAGTGGAAGAAAACAGAAATAACACATATTTCCTGAATTAAGTATAAATTAGCACCATAATTGGGAAATTAGCTAAAAAAGTTGAAATTAGCCAAAAATAGCTGAAAAGGCAGAAAGAAGCTTAAACTACCAGATGGAAGTAAGAGCTGGAAAAAAAGATGGAATTGGCTGAAAAGGCTAAAATGAGCAAAAATAAAACAGCTAAATAGCAGCAGAAATAGCAGTTAAGCTGAAACTATAAAAAAAGCTGAAAGGAGCACAACAAATTACCTGGCCCTCGCCTTCCTGCACAGCTCCGCTCAATTCTCATTTCCCTTCACTGCACAGTCTGGGACTTCTCTCATAGACAACGATTTCTCCGGCTGATTTTTGACCGGACCAATCAGAGAACAGAAGGGGCGGAGTTTTTGGCCCCTAACCCACGCCCCCACCTGTCCCAGCGCAGCCAGCGAGCAGCCGCATGTTCTCATTCAAAGCGATGCAAAGCGATGCAGGACTGTTTTATATGTGACACAAATGTATTAATTTCCCCTTCTTAATCCCTTATCTGGAGTTTTCTTTTGTTTTTTTGGCCAAAAGTCAAGTGATCGCTCCCTCCTCCTCCTCCTCCTCTCCCTCCGCTGATGAGGAAATGCCTCAGGTTGTCACGAGAGAATTAAACTCGGGTTTTACGTTGCTGCCCGAGTCCCATCAGATTTTCTGGTCTTCTGGTGTGCTGGACCAGCGATCCATGGTTTTATTTTATTTTTTTAGAACGTTTTATTAACATATAAACACAGAATATGCAGCTGCAGCGAGAGAAAATGCAGCAGGAGGCGGAGCAGATGTCAAGTTCAACAGACCACGGGGGAGCAGCCATATATGGCTCTGAGGGGGAGGGAGCAGAATGCTTTTCCCTGTTCAAAATTTTTCTAAGATCCAATGGTTTTGTTCCTCAGCAGAGGCCACGCCTCCAGCAAGAATCGGTTCTCTATGGAGAAAGTCCAGACCCTAGTACGAAGCGAAGTGAAGGACAAGGGTCTGGTTTTAACCAGGCTAGCAATTACCATAAATAAGTTAATTAGGCTGAAAGTAGCTAAATTTACCACAAAGACTTGATTTTATCTGAAAATAGCTTAAAAATGCTGAGAAGTTTGAACAAGCTTTCAGTGTTTAAGGTCCATTTTACAGTTTGCTAGATTTAGCTGAGAGTTGTCTCCAGCACTCTGAGCACGAGAGTTTGAATTCAAACTCACATCCAATACTGTACTCAGTTTAGCAGTTTTTCACCTTCTAACTCTATAAAACATGAAGCATTGTGGGTAAACGGAGCAACAAGTAAAATGCTGAAGAGGTTTTGAGAGCTAAAGCAGATCCTGTGTTCAGAATTTGACAAATGCTTGCTCTTCTTTCAGACTGCCCGCAGGCAGCAGCCTGTTCGACTCTGTCCCGCTCCATGTGGCTGCACCAGAAACCCACAAGTACTGCACCTGTCGGCTGAACCCCCACAGCTCCTCTCCCAGAACTCAGCACCAACAGGCCACCTGCTCTGATCATGGAATCACCAGTTTCCCCAGTTTTATCCCTTCCCTGGACGTCACAGCTGACTATTTCAGTTCAGATGAGCAGCCGAAGACCAGCCGAAGACGGCAGCGCCGCTCTGCTAAAACCCCTCACACGCCAGACGTTTCCTCGAGCACCTTCAGAGACAGATTTCAGCCCCATCGGCGCAGAAACAGGCGGCAGAGCCACCGTTTCACAGCCACACGTCCATCCGTGAGCCAGTCCGAGCTGGAGAACGTCTCCTACTTCTTCCCAGAGGACCACGAAGCTGCAGTTGAAGAGGACGCCCCCCCCACGTGGCCCACACCCTCTGGGCTGACCCAGCAGCAGGCCCAGGATCTGTGCCGGCAGTCTGTGGCCAACTCGAGCATAGCCGCGGGCTGCCGACCCCTCCTGCAGGAGCCCATCATCAGCCGATGTGTAGACATGTGCGTCACTGACCTGCAGCTAAAGGATGAGCCGTTGTGGCTAAAGGCTACGCTGCCACTGCTGGAGAACGAGTGCGAGAGGAGGCTGGCGGAGGACAGGAGGAGAGGGGAGGGACACGGGGATGTCCAGGACGTCCTCAGGTGTCCAGACCTGTGCAACGGGAACGGCCAGTGCTCAGAGCGAGGCTGCACCTGCTTCTCAGGGTTCGGCTCATACGACTGCAGCGCTCTGACAGGTAAGACTCCAAACAGCTGTTTTAACAGCTGTGTAACCCCAAACTGTTTGTGACAGGATCATGATGGTGGAGCCGTTTGTTTGTGAAGTGGCTGGTTAAAGAGTCCTTTGTGCTGATGCAGACCAGACTCCAGAGATCTCCCAGCTGCAGAACGTCCTGTGTGACGTCCGTCAGGAGGACTGCCTCACCATCCAGGTCCACGGTCAGGGCTTCGAGGAGTCCAACCAGCTCCAGTGTGAGTTTGTTAAAGAAAAGGTACTTCTTTATTATTTCTCTGAGGGTTTCTTTGCAAACCAAAATCAACACTTGCTCTTCTCAAGGGCGGACGTCTCCTCTCGGTCTCCACTTTGCTTTTGCTTTGTCTTGTCTGTGAAACTGTCTGAGAGCCTCTCTTCTACAAAATCTTCAGAATCATAACTATGGACTTCAGTTTGGTCTGTTGGTCCCTCAACACACAACTGATAACATTTCTTCAACAAGAAGACAGGCTGTAGGTGAGACAATTTTCCCTGTTGGCATGCACACATCTGGATATCTCATTGACTTGAAGACTTGATGTGTCTATCTCTGCTGTCATCTGTGGATCTTAAGAACGCATATTTAATTGGATTTATGATAACTGGTTCCTGCTTTTTGGATTTGGCTGGTTCCTGGTCTATCAACACACAAGGAAGACGTCGGCAGCAAATCTGGACCTGGTCAGGCTGCCTGCCTTACATGATGACTTGGTTCATGTCTCGAGAAACCAGACTTTTGGCTGAATGGATTAGATCTTGGGGATTTTCTGAGGCACGTTCCATTGGTGTGGTCATTTTAATTTGGACATTTTCGGAAGCGAGTGGACCGACACAGACTGAAGGTAGATGTCATTAAAGTTCTGCCTGTTCCCAAAACAAGTTCATGTTTATCTGACATTCGGCTCCCCGACTGGCCTTGACAGGCCGTCTTATCTCAACACGCCTGAGAAGTTTTGTAAACCAGATGCTCTCACCCTCCCAAACCTTTTACTGAGGAATTCCATGGACTTTTCAGAGGAGCCCAGCTGAATAAAAATTCTGTCATCATTTCAGGACTCTGGATTCACCTCTGGCCGTCCTCGGCAGCCCCCCCCCCCATGAGTACCTGCCTTTGAGTCCCCCACCCCTTCTGCATAATGTCGGCATCATTATGTGCTTGTGTGCGAGACTTTAGACTTTTTTTCTTTACCACATTTTTGACCTTCAAACAGAGGTAACAAATGTGTTAGGATTTTTTTTGTCTCCAAACCCATGTGCCATTTTTCACCACTTTTATTGTCTGTCCAACAGATTTCACTTGTAAATGTCTTTAAGGCTCAGTGTGACTTATCTGTTTAAATAAAGGTTGAATGAAAAATATAAAGGCGTACAAGTTGACACTTTTTGGTAAACCCTTGAAAAATGGAGTCAGACACTCAGAGCAGGAAGCTGCTTTTAGGAGTAAAGAAACATCAAGAGACTCAGAGTCAAACTTTAGATTATTGTCTGAATGTTCATGAAGCGTTCGCTCTATTCAGATCCATTTTTCTTCCGTACGTTTTGCAGCTCGATACTCGTCCTGCAGTTTTCAAACTACAGTATTTCAACAAATCATGAATCAAAACGTTCGGCTCTTTCAGGACAATCCTGCTGTGACTTTTGGTATTGGTGCAACTTTAGCTTTTTGAAATATTTAACCTTTTCTGACTTTTTTTTGTCATAGAAAATGAACTGAGCTCATTTTACAACCTTCATTTATTTAGATCTGTTTACAACATTTTACTGATCCTTTCACATTTTGTTCTGGTTCAGCTTCTCTCAGCTTATTTGTGCAAATGTAAACATTTTTTCAGCTATTATCAGCTAATTCTAGCTGTTTCTTCAGCTGTTTTTGTGTTCCTTTCAGATTCTTTCTGCTAACTACAACATTTTTTTGCTTCTTCTAACATCTTTCTGCTAATTTCAGTAAGTTTCAACCTTTTCTATTATTTCAGCTACTATTTAGACGTTTTATGCGATACTTTTAGCTTTTTCAGTTAATTCCACATTTTTTGCACACATTTAAACTTTTTTCAGCCTAAATCAGAAAAATGTGCGCTCTCCCCTTCTGCCTGGTAATTTAAGCCTCTTTCTGCCTTTTTAGTTGGTTTTCAGCTGGTTATTGCTAATTTCAGCTTTTTCAGATAATTTCCTTTTTTGTGCTCATTTCTGCTTCTTTCAGCCTAATTTGGCAAAAGTCTTCTTTCTGCTTTCTTCTGCTAATTTAAGCTTGTTCTGCTTTTTCACATACCTTTTTAGCATTTTTTAAGCTAATTTCAGCTGTTTTCAGATATAGCCAAGTTTTTCGTATATTAGGGATGGGGCCTATCTGATCCGGTATCGGTATCAGCCTCCGATACCAGCATATCGGATTTTCCAATCCAACCTGCCGATATTTCCGATCCATGATGCACGTTGGCTTCATGGATTTCCTGAACAGAGGTGTGTCTCATGAACCCAGAGTAATAAGACCCGCCTCACATTCAGGAAATCCAGTTTATGCTGCTGAAGACGCTCAGTCATCCAGGACGTGATAAGTTCAAAAAACGTTCAATACAAAAAGGAGTCGGCAGCTGAAACCATGGCTCTTGAGCACGGAGGCTGCCCCAAAACATAACATGAATGACTAGAATAAAACAATGGTCTTTCAGGAATCTGATCACTTCCAACATGCATTTTTATTTTTTCATAAGCTTTAGTTAACAACAGAACGCATTGCATTTTCACTTTCTGCTCACGTGAAGTCTTAACATCCTGCTACTGTTCCTCCGTCGTTATGGACCTTCTTCTTCTTCTTCTCCATCTCCACTTGTCCAGTCTGATGATGGGGAGTGGGTTCTTCTGGACGCCCCTCGCTTTGTTCTGGCCTCCTTTCTCAATGCAACAGCTCTGAAGTGCCAGCTTCCTCTGGAGGACATGTGGACCCCTGCAGGAGCGGGAACCGGACCGCTGGCTCGCTGGCAGATCAAAGTAAGTCCAGATGTTTCAGAGAAACTCAAAAAAAAAAAAAAACATCTGTTCATTTATTTCTTCTGCCTGATTCATGTTAGTTACTTCTCTTCAGGAGAGCTCATACTAGTTTTAATAGATGATGAGACTAGCCTGTACAAATAAAGGTTGAATGAATAATAGTGAGCAGGATGTTTTACTCTTTAAGTTAAGAACAGAATGTGATGTGTGCAGCTTTAGCAGCCGCCTGACTCAGGAGGAAAATAGATTGAAACAAAACTCAAGTTGGGAGTTTTCTTTCAGACACATTAAAATGTTGGTTTAGTTACGTTTGAGAGCTTGATCTGCTGCACCATGAGCGGTTCTCACCACATCCTCAGCAAATACAAGAAGCTATGACCCTGTGTGGGTGTCGGGTGTTTCTCCCAGTGAGCGTGACGTGATGAAGCTTGTGCTGACGGCAGGTTTCCAACGACGGCTACAGCTTCAGCAACTCCAAGATCCTCACTCTGTACGATGGAGCGTGTCAGACCTGCAGCCTGGACACAGACATCACCTGCACCCTGAGGGTGAGACACCACCAGCTGTCTGTCTGTCTGTCTGTCTGTCTGTCCACCAGTCTGTCTGTCTGTCTGTCTGTCCACCAGTCTGTCTGTCTATTTGCCTGCCTTATTTGCAGTTACCATGTTGCCATGGTAACTGCAAATGTAAATAAAAGTAACAGCACACTTCCCGGGGCCGGGCCGGTCGTTTTGATATAACTTTTGTTGAGGTCCATGTTGCGGCTCGGGCCGCATTAACAGAGATAGAAATGTAGACACACTTCCGAGGTGTCAACCTCACTCATCAAACCCAGTGGGCGGGACTAACCCTAACCTTGACACCTGATTGGCTGCTCCTCACAGCAAGCAAAGACAAATCAACCACCGATAATCAATGGGCCAGAAAATATATTCCCAAAACACTTTGGGAAGCGGTAATTGTGTTTACGTGTATTTGGATCTAAAAAATTGTCATCAGACCGAAACAACGGATTTCACATGCTCAGCGTTAGTCCCGCCCACTGAGTTTGATGAGTGAGACTGACAGTTAACATAATTTCACGATGCCACTGGAGAACGGAAGGTGACAAAAGTAAATAATTGAATCAATTATGAAATAAATAATTAGATCATGAAATAAATAATTTAACTGTATATTTCCTGATTTAATTGTTTATTTAATGATTTAATGATGCATTTTAATTTCAACATTGTGTATTTATTTATGTAATTTTGTCACCTTCCATCCTCCATATTTATCAAAGTATCTTAAGACTGCTCTGCTCCTGATACTTTGAAACGCTCTGTTTTGTGAACCTGATGAGGTTTCCTGCAGGAGAACAACCATTTAAACGTTTAAAACTCTGATCCGTTGTAATTTACTTCCTGTTTGTTTTGTTGTTTTTGCAGGAACGAACCTGCAGCATTGATGGGAAGTGTTACAGTGAAGGCGAGTCCAGTCCCAGCACCCGCTGCCTCACGTGTCGCCCCAATTTGTCCAAACACAAGTGGTCCCAAACTGAGAGTACGTCCATGAAATGTCTCTGCTTTAAAGGACTGCATTAGTCACTAGTTACATCATAGTTTGTTTATCGCGGACTCGCTCTATCACGGTTTTTCAAAATAAGATTGGACATGACACACAATTGGCTGATTGATGAATGAGCTGCACAATCAGCATGACATTTTTATTTAAACTAAATTATTTTATATTATTTAGCACCTGCTGCACCTGTGTGCAGACCTTACTGCAGGATAAACTTCCTTCTGCAGCTGATCAGCTGTTCACTGTGCAGAATGTAGAAGTGGGCGTGGCCAAGAGCGCTTGCAGGTGGCAAAGAGCAGAGGAGGCAGGGAGCTGAAATCATGATATTCTGTCTCTTTTAGAGCTTTTAGAGTTTAGAAACATTGTTGAGAATATTGCAAGAGTACGGGGAGGGTTTAAAACACGTGTGTGTGTGTGTGTGTGTGTGTGTGTGTGTGTGTGTGTATATGTATATATATATATATATATATATATATATATATATATATATATATATAATATATATATATATATATATATATGTAACCCTCTGGTTTGAGTTCATATTTATTTTATTTAGTAGTGAATGAATGGATAAGTAAATGGTGTTTAATGTTTGTTTTATAGAACATGTAAACATACTGTGTTTGGAGTTTAATGTACTTTTAATATTGTTTGTTTTAATAACTGTTTGTAAAAGTAGTTTTGGAGTTTAATGTACTTTTAATACTGTTTGTTTTAATAACTGTTTGTAAAAGTAGTTTGGGATTTTATTTTGGAGGTGTGGGAGGGGCTTGTGCCAGCAGGTAGAGAACGGGAGAGGATAAAATGGAGGCACGCTGAGATGTTTTTTTTTTTTGTGAATTTAAGCAGCTTGTATAGCGGTAAGAATAACATAGGCAGTAAAACAGAGTAGTGAGTTTAATAGCCTGTTACAGTAAAAGTAGTGTTTGTAATTAATCCTGCACGACCATGGACAGAAATACTATTTATACAGAGATGGGGACCAGGCTAAGAGAATGGTGTCAGGGTGAATCATTGGACGAGACCCGTGCAGTTTTGGCTCTCGTTCCCCCAGGCGTTGAAGTAGACCAGATAGAAGAGACTTTACAAACAGTAAAAATTCTGGGTCGAGTCAGAGTGAGGGGCAGGATGTACAACCAGAAGCTGGGCCGGTTGATGGTTTTGTGTGAAAGTAGAGAACCAGTTGACCCAAGCAGAGTCCCAGCTGAAGTGCATCATGCTGCTACTGATCTCTGCTGGCCGATTTTTGCAGCAGCGCAGAGTCCAGCTTCTGATGGCGATCAACCGGAATCTGTCAAAACTTCGTGGGATGCTGTTGGACCTACCTGTTCAGTGGAGTCCATTATTCGTGCAGTGGGAGACGTTTTGGCCAAAGTAGAGAGACCAGGGAAAGAATACAGTGGATACCATCGCCTGCGTATATTCTCTGGCTCCCTACCCACACCACCAGGAGAAGAAACATTGGAGCAATGGTTGGAGCAGGCTCGTTGGATGGTGGATGAGAGCGAATGTTCAGCTAAAGAAAAGCGCAGACGCCTCATAGAATGTCTTCGGGGACCCGCTCTGGCGGTGGTGAAAGCCGTACATACAGCGGAGCCAGATGTCTCACCCTCCAAGTGTTTGGATGCCATCGAGAGTGCTTTTGGCACCGCTGAATCAGGTGAAGATCTGTATTTCAAGTTTCGACTACTGCAACAGGAGAAAGACGAAAAACTGTCAGACTTTCTAAGACGAGTGGAGCAGTCCCTCACCTTAATAGCTAGCAAAGGGGGGATGCAGGCCAGTCGGGTAGATGTGGCCCGGATAGAGCAACTATTAAGGGGGGCAGTATATTCCGACCTCATGTTGGTACAGCTAAAGTTGAGGGAGAGAAGGCAGAATCCTCCAAAGTTTTTAGAGTTATTAACAGAAGTTAGAGCGGAGGAAGAATATGCAGCAGCTAGGATTAAGCTTAGCTCATCTGTACAGCGGGTACAAGTTGCAGGCAGTCGTCAGACTGACATACAGTCTTTGAAAGCAGATATTAAAGAGTTGAAAACCATGTTTGCTGCTATGAAACCCAGCACTAGGCACGAAACAGATAGTGACCGATTGACGGTTCGCGAGACACAGTGTCCTGTGATAGAAAGTAGGGAAGACTCAGAAATAGTAGCTTTAAAGAAACAAGTGGAAAGACTACAGCAGAAGATGTCAGCCCAAACGGCCCAATCTTTAGATATGTCAGCTAATATGTTGCAGGTGGAACCCAAAAGACTGGGTCCTGGTAAAACACAGGGTGTTAGGACTAACAGAGGTTCAGAGGACAGCATTTGTTACAGATGTGGTGACAATGGGCATTTTTCAAATAAATGCCAAAATGCTGAGAACCAGAGTAGAGTCATTCAGAAGCTTATCCAGTCTCTCAAAAGAGCAAAAGAGCAAATGGGGGGTGCCAGGCTTGGGGAAAGCTCGCACACAGACTGCACTGTCAAGAGAAGTGAGGCAATATCAGTAGGGAACAGGGCTATTCCAAAAGGACTGATAGGTCCCACGTCAACTGTATCTGTGAGGGTGAATGGTCATGCCTGCGATGCGGTACTGGATAGTGGCTCACAGGTTACCATTATCTTTGAGGAGTGGTATAAGAAGCATTTAGCTAATGTTCAGATCTTACCAGTGTCTGGGTTGGCTATTTGGGGATTAAGTGACACCAGTTATCCCTATCTGGGGTATATTCTGGTAGAAATTGAGTTCCCTGAAACTGTAGTCGGGACTAGGGAATCACTTTCTGTGTTGGCTTTGGTCTGCCCAGGTCCCAGGACTCCAGACCAGACCCCTGTTGTTCTGGGGACTAATGCTAGTTTATTTAAGAGGTTAGCCCAGCTTTGTAGCTCGGACATTGGGGTTGATCTAGCGCAGACACTAGGTATCCGGACCAAAACTTCAGAGCAGAAGGAACTTCAGACTACAGGTGAGGAAGAGGACCTGGGCTACGTGAGATGGATAGGGCCTGGCCCACTAACCATACCAGCTGACAGCGGCTGTCGGGCCGCCTGCCAGGTGAAACTGAGACGCCCATTGGACAGGGAAGTGCTGATGGTGGACATGTCACCCAGGGGCTCACTCCCTGCAGGGGTGCTTCTCCAACCGTTAGTCTTGCCAAGTTCAGAAGTGACTGTGGATAGTTTCCCAGTTTGTATGCACAACGAGTCCGGCCGGGAAGTAATTCTCCCAGTTGGCACTGTAGTGGGACAGTTATGCGCGGTTGATATGGTAACTGCGCCCCTGAAGACAAAACCTCAGTCCGAGGGGGTGTCCAACGAGTTCAACCCTCAACTCATTAACTTTGGTGGGTCACCTATCCCAGAGCCTTGGAAAGCTAGGCTGAGAAAAAAATTAGCAGATAGAGCCAGTGTGTTCTCTTTGCATGAATGGGATGTGGGGCTTGCTAAAGGGGTAGAGCATCATATTAGGTTGTCTGACGCTCGACCCTTTAGAGAACGGTCACGTAGACTGGCGCCTGCTGACATTGAGGATGTTCGAAAACATCTGCAGGACCTTCTGAGAGAGGGTATTATAAAGGAGTCACGCAGTCCATATGCGTCTCCAATAGTTGTGGCCCGAAAGAAGAACGGCAATGTCAGAATGTGCATTGACTATAGAACCTTGAATAGTCGTACCGTGCCCGATCAGTACACTACCCCTCGCATCGATGATGCGCTCGATTCCTTGACAGGGAGCCAGTGGTTTTCGGTACTTGACTTAAGGTCGGGTTATTACCAGGTCGCCATGGCAGAGGCAGATAAAGAAAAAACAGCTTTCATCTGCCCCCTGGGGTTCTATCAGTTTGAAAGGATGCCACAGGGAGTCACCGGGGCTCCTGCAACTTTCCAGAGGCTGATGGAGCGGGCTGTGGGGGATATGAATCTGCTTAAGGTATTGGTCTACCTGGATGATTTGATAGTTTTTGGGAGGACTCTGGAGGAGCACGAGGAACGGCTTCTACAGGTTCTAGACAGGCTTAGAGAGGTTGGGCTGAAGCTGTCCTTGGACAAGTGCCAGTTCTGCCAACCAAAAGTGAAGTATGTGGGACACATAGTATCGGCGGAGGGTGTAGCCACCGATCCTGAGAAAGTAAAGGCCGTAGCTAATTGGCCGCGGCCTACTGACCTGAAGTCCCTGAGGTCTTTCCTCGGGTTCTGTGGGTACTACCGCCGATTTGTCGCAAACTACTCCAGAATCATCAGACCCCTTACAGATCTCACAAAAGGGTATGGCCCAACTCAGAAGGGGAAGGGTAGGTCGAGAGAGGAGGCAAAAGGCTTCTTCAAAGAGGGCGAGCCATTTGGAGAACGGTGGAGCCATGCATGTACTGATGCTTTTCATCGCATCATAGGTTGCCTCACCAGCGCTCCTGTTCTCGCCTTCGCAGACCCTAACAAGCCGTATATATTGCATACGGACGCCAGCTTGAAGGGGCTGGGTGCAATATTATATCAAGAACACCCAGAGGGGCTCCGACCAGTGGCATTCGCAAGCCGTAGGGTAAGCGCTGCTGAGCAGCGTTATCCTGTGCACCAGCTAGAGTTTCTGGCTCTTAAATGGGCGATTGTGGACAAATTCCACGATTACTTGTATGGGGCCAAATTCACAGTGAGGACAGATAACAATCCCCTGACCTATGTGCTGACCACAGCAAAACTTAACGCCACAGGGCATCGTTGGCTAGCTGCATTAGCAACTTATGATTTTGACATCCAGTACCGGCCAGGTAGGACAAACACTGACGCAGATGTGTTGTCGAGGACCTTTGGGGCTGAAGGGGCGGGATGGGAGCATATATCTCCCATGGGTGTACGTTCCATCTGCATGGTTACAGTGGTCACCAAGCAGTCGGAAATGCCACCTAGGTATGTAGATCAGTTGGGTGCCTCTTCTCAGTGTATTCCTGACGTGTTTGCTTTCCCTACTCACCTGGATTTGGGTTCCTTAAAACAGTTATCTAGGGCTGAGATAGAGGAGGAACAGAGGAGGGATGAGGTCATTGGTAGGGTAAGGACAGCTGTACAGCAAGGGTCGTGGACGGACGACAAAGAAGTGAGCCCAGAGTTCAGGCTGTTCAAGAGGGAGAAAGACCGCCTTGTAATGGTGGATGGTCTGCTACATAGGCGGACACAGAGACAATCAGGGGGACATGGGACGCAGTTAGTCCTCCCAGCTGAGTTAAGAGAGACAGTTCTACGATCCCTTCATGATGACATGGGTCATCTAGGAGTGGAGCGACTGACAGATCTACTGAAGAAGCGCTTCTATTGGCCCAGGATGGCTTCGGACGCGGAGATGTACATCAAAGATTGTGGAGAATGCACTCTCAGGAAAACTCCAAGTAAGAGGATGGCTCCTTTGCACCAGATCACGAGCCGGGGGCCTATGGATTTGGTGTGCATCGACTTCCTCTCCATGGAGCCAGACTCTCGAGGAATCAGTAATGTGCTGGTCATTACTGATCATTTTACTCGTTATGCACAGGCCGTTCCTACACGGAACCAAAAGGCACTCACTGTCGCAAAAGCCTTGGTAGAGACTTATTTCGTGCACTATGGTCTGCCGGCCAGGATACATTCCGACCAAGGGAGAGATTTCGAAAGTCAACTGATTCGGGAACTGTTGAGGATGTTGGGGGTGCGGAAATCTCGGACCACTCCTTATCATCCACAAGGGGACCCCCAACCTGAAAGATTCAATCGGACATTGTTATCCATGTTGGCTACCTTGGGTAGTGAAAAGAAGGGGTCCTGGAGTCGTCATGTCCCGTATGTCGTCCATGCCTACAACAGTACTAGGTGTGATGCCACTGGATACTCACCTTATTTGCTGATGTTTGGACGGGAAGCTAGGTTGCCTGTTGACCTGTGTTTCGGCACATCGCCAGATGAGACGGGAGAAAACAACTATTCCCAATACGTCG
>JBBPBX010058404.1:7960-22116 GCA_038048925.1 Garcialebias charrua
CCGGGTCATTAGATGGCGCTGTGAATTTTTGAATCTTCACCTAATGCGCATGTGTGTTGCCTCAGTCTGCTTTACTTTGGGGCTAAAATTCAGCTAACAACAAGTTAAAGCTGGAATTTGGATAAGAGTCAGAGAGTCTTTATTGTCATTTGCACCGCATGTGGTACATGTGATGAAAACGAGATTATGTACACGGGGTCCCAGTTACATCCAACAACAAATGCAAGAGAAAAACAGTAATAACATCTAGAATTAACTAAGAAAAACATCAACTAGTAATACACTAAGCCCTAATGTAGTGGAAAGAAAAACATCATTATAAACAGCAGCACGAACATGAGTCTTTATGAGCAGATGGTCACAGATGAACACAGCAACAAGAAAACAGATCAGCATCAGCATGATGTGATATTTTGCAGTGTTTATTCTTATTATTTATTTATTCATGAGTCTAACAGCCTCAGGGTAGAAGCTGTTCCTCAGTCTAGTGGTTCTACATTTGATGCTCCTCAACCTCCGTCCTGAGGGGAGTGGGGCAAAGAGTGAGTGTGCTGGGTGAGTGAGGTCTTTCATGATGCAGGTGGCTCTTTTCCTGCATCTGGAGGTGTAAATGTCTGTGATGGTGGGGAGACTGACTCCAACATCTTCTGTGCAGCCTTCACCACTCTCTGCAGAGCTTTTCTTTCTGCAACTGTGCAGCCTCCATGCCACACGTTGATGCTGGAGCACAGGATGCTCTCCACTGCACACCTGTAGAAGGAGGTGAGAACTGAGCTGCTCAGACCAGCTCGTCTCAGCCGTCTGAGGAAGTAGAGTCTCTGATGACCTTTCTTGATCAGGCTGGTGGTGTTGTTGCTCCAGCTGAGGTTATCATTCATGTGTACACCCAAGTACTTGTAGCTGGAGACCACTTCCACTGCAGATCCACTTATGTTCAGTGGGGTGTGGGTGTGTTTGTTCCTTCTGAAGTCCACAATCATCTCCTTTGTCTTCTTCACATTCATGTGAAGATTATTCTCTTTGCACCAGCTCTCCAGGTGTTCCACCTCCTGTCTGTAGCTGGACTCATCATTGTTTGTGATGCATCCCACCACCGCTGTATCATCTGCAAACTTAACAATATGACAGCCTGGATGTGTGGCTGTACAATCGTATGTGAGCAAAGAGTCGACAGATTTGATGCCAAGTGGGACTCGCTTCATCTAACAAGCTCCACACCAGTCGCTGAGTGGACCAAAACCGAGTCAACGACATCATACTTTAGTCCGTGATAAGCAGCTGATTTACTGTACAGCAGGTAAATCAACATTCTTAATAATGATTGCTTAGGAGGAGGTGGAGCCAGAGCCATATAAAGTGAGAGTTGCGACACTCCCATAGAGTTCCATTGTAAGAATGGAATGCGGAAGTCACGTGGGTCATGGAGGGGGCGATTTGTTCCATGGTTACAGTCTGAAGCTGCCTGCAGTAGCGCTCCGTCGCCGCCAGAGGGCGCAGCTCCACAAGGTTTCCATAGCCGTTGTTTGGAATGATTGACCGCCTGTCGGCGGCCTGTCGGCGAGATCAAACAGTGTCGGAACTCTCTATATATATGGCTCTGGGTGGAGCATTCCAGACATTCCAGACCAGCGCTGAGACATGAGAAAGTCACGAGAATTAAATCATGTCCAAACGTTGCTTCGTGAACCTCTGATGATTTCTGCTGGATTTTGTGTTGTTAGATGAGTGATTCATGGTTTTATTAAATTTTTTAAACAGTTATATTCATATAAACACAGAACTTCGGAGCGCAGAGACAGGAGGAGGTGGAGCATTCCACACATTCCAGACCAGCGCTGAGACATGAGGAAGTCACGAGCGAATTAAATCATGTCCAAACGTTGCTTCGTGAACCTCTGATGATTTCTGCTGGATTTTGTGTTGTAGGACTAGCGCTCCATGGTTTTATTTATTTTATTAGAAGGTTTTATTACCATAAACACAGAATATCGCAGCGGCTCTGAGCAGACAGAAGCAGGGGGCGGAGCAGATCCCAAGTTCACCAGAAGCACGGACTGTGCCATATATGGCTCTGAGGGGAGGGAGCAGAATGCTTTTCTGCGCTGAAAATATTTCTAAGTCCCAGAGTGTTCAAGAGTGTTCAAATATCGCAGACCCCAGCTTTAAGTCTGGTCCTTTGGACATTCAAAAAACCAAACAAAGCAAACCAAAAAAAAAAGGATAACTGTTTCGTCTTTCATCCGAAGACGAAAAAGTTTTGGTTTAATCTCAGCTGTGGCTGAGTGGTTAGAGCAGTCGTCCTCCAATACAAGAGTTGGGGGTTCGAATCCACCAGCAGTCACATGCTGAAGTGTCCCTGGGCAAGACACTGAACCCCTCATTGCCTCTGATGTGTGTCCATCAGTGTATGAATGTGATAGAGAACTGATTAATCACTTTATAATGATTTGTTCAATTATCTTTGTAAAGATCTAGTAGAGTGCTGTATGAATGGGTAAATGAGTAGTGTAAAAGTTTTGAGTATCTCGATAAGATAGAAAGGTGCTATATAAAAACAGTCCATTTAACATCCATTTAATGGCTAGCCAAACCATTGCCCATTTCCAATCATTAAGTAAAACCATCAAAACAACAAAAACATGCTGGTGGTGCATGATGCCGTTTGTTTAGTTTGTCTCTGTTTTCTCAACTTGTGATGTGGAGGCTGTTGGTGCAGAAGCTGCTGGATGTATCAGTCCACAGGCAGTTGTGTAAACTTTTGACTGATGGAAAACTCTGATCGAAGCCTTAATGCCATCACATTTGTACACAAGCCCCTTTCATAAGACAGCTCAGTCCGGGCCTGATGCGTGTTCGGTCCTCCACCGAGCATTCAGAAAAAACACGAAGGCGGATTGGCGAGTAAATTTTACTCGCCTCTGATGCGCCCCTGATCCGCCAGCAGAGGTAGTGTCAGGCCCGTATCTGTCGAGATAGGTGTCGGGGTGCTGCGGCTTCAAACTGATTTGAATAATGACGTACTCTCCCACGTACTCTCCCGGCACCCACTGTCGCGCTCTATTTAAATGTGTAAACAAGAACAAGACATTTGTATTTCGCTTGCTCATCACTCGCAATTCTGGGCCAAAACTTTTTCTTTTTTTTATTGATCATCACGGAAATGGCTAATTGGGGTGATGCAGAGACCCGTGCACTCCTGTCTCTGCGCGCAGAGGAGGAAATTAATATTAAATATCCCTTACCGGCACAGTGAAGGAAGGATGTTTACAGACAACTCTGCGGTCCCACTTTAAACACGCAGGCACCACGTCCTCTGGGCTGCACATTTTCACCACGCCTCTTTTCAACCCGTGCTGCAAATCGTTTTGTGAATGCTCCATTGAGGGCGGGCCGTGGCCGGATTCAATTTTGTTTTATGAATGACCCGGGGAGGATTAAAGCCGGACTGGTCTGTGCAGCAATTGCGCAGATTTGACTTATGAAAGGGGCTTCTGTATCCTTTGAACTAGAGCCCAGCCTATATATCTGTAGGGTAAAAAAATTTAGGCTTATATACGGTAGGTGTTTGGGGACACTAGCACTTTGAGATTTTCATTAATGAAAAGTGCGTTATAAATTGAATTCATTATTATTATTATTATTATATTGGTGTACGTGATAATTGTCCCATTATGCACCAATATACACACTTCTAATTTTCACCTCTAAAATGCTGGAATGAGCTGTCATTGTACAATATATCTACTAGAGGGCACATGAAAGCTGCTTTCAAGCCATGATCGTTCACTTGGTTTCACTTTCAGCACAGCTGAAGCAGGGAGCAATACTGTGTAGCATATTTTGCTGAACAGAGCATGGTAAGTTTATTTTAACTGATCTGTAAAATAAAATCAACAATAAAAAATTATCTTCAATCCTCCAACCTGCTTGTTATTAGCTACATGCCTCTCAAGTTAGCAAGCAAACATTTAGCATAGGCTATTGCCTTGTAAAACTTTATCCAGAACAATAAATCTAACATAGAGATAACATATATCAGTGTTAGTAATATCTTTGTCATCTTCAAAGAAACATATTGTTTATCTGACATCTTAACTTCTCAGCAAAGAAAAATAAACTCTGCTTTGGTCAATATTAATCAGACCGTCACCATACATGACTGACTGTTTAAATAATGAACAGGGATGTGCGTTTTTTTGTTTGATTTATATTTTTGTAACACACTTGATAATTTTATGGTGAAAAGTTGTGGATAAAGAACGTGAATGCATGTTCAAGACTGTTTTTATGACCACTGCACCACTTGTAAACCTACTGTGGGACTACGTTTAGTGTGGATCTGATTAGCTTAGCTTCATGGTTGCTAACAGCTGCGCTAAATAAACAAGCCCCGCTCCACTCGCTGTTTTCTTATATTCTTGGGAGTGGACAAAGCTCAAAATTTCCAGCCATCATATTGGTTATTGACAGTAGCCAAATTTTCATTTTCCATATCGGTCAGTCTCCACTTGGCACCAATTCATTCTCATGAGAACATGGACATTGTTCAGTTGAGAAAAGACCAATAAACTAAAGAAGAGGCTAATGCAAAAATGTTGAAGTTAAATATTAATGTCATGTTCTGTTATGTTGTTTTTGATGATTTTTTAAATAAGCCTGAAAAATGATTTAAAACAAAGGCTCTTGTTTGACTACAGTAGTCATTCGCTTTGTCGGGACAAATACTTTTTCCTATTTCTTGACACTCCATGCTCGATAGCAAATGGCCTGGTTGATAAGATACCAACTGTTGTTAGCTGTTAGACAGAACATCACTTCAAAGATGACTAAACCATCTCTTAAAGAGCAGCAGCAGAAATTCACACAAATATAGAAACCAGCAGAAAACAAACAAAACCATCATCATTTTTTGATCTGCCAAATGCACTGTATGACATTAGACACATTCTCTGTCTGCTACTTTTTCCAGTGAATACACGAGGAAACGTTTAGTTGATAAAATAATCCCAGGTTTGATTCATTAATGGTGTACTTGACAGGTGTTGTGTCAAGTTGTGTCTATATTTGATTCATCATAAAACTTACTTTTAACGTTCAGATACATGGACTTGCTGACGTCAGCCCCAACATCGTTGCTGACTCTACAAAGGTAGAAACCGCTGTCTTCTTCTAGCACATGCTTGATGAGCAACGAGCCGTTCACCAAAACTTCAATTCGAAAGCCAGAGTTTAGGACGATGGGTTTGAACTGAGGGACCCCGGCACCTGGCAGAGAAAACACATTCAAATTGTTGATTTATCAAGCCTAGTTAAAAACAAGTGGAGTGGTTGTAGAATAAATCCTGAACAGAAACGGTAAAAATACTAAATTATATAAATAATAAATTAATTAGCACTAAGCTGTTGGTGCTGAGGCTGAAGGGTGTATGAGTCAATTTGCATTAATTAAAATTAAAGCCAGAGAAAATAAATATATAAGCAGTTTTTTAAATCCTCAACAGAGAGGAACCCTTTGACAGTATTCAATCACTAAGTTACACCAACTTCAATAATTTATTAATGTCAAACCAACTTGGGTCATAAGAGAAAATGAAGATGTGTGGCTGTAGAAACCTGTGGCTCTGGTGACAGTGTTTATATGATGAAGCCAAATTATTGAGAAACAAATTAAATAGATACAATTTTAATTTTGTGTGCAACACATTTTTGAACATTATACACATGGTACAGGATATTTATTTGCGCTTAAACATAATGTTTTTTTAAACTGCTTTTATTGTGTGAATGCTGACTCAGCATGTCTGATTACTACTCCTGCATACTTTCTGCTGGTTTAGCTGTTTAATTACCTAAACATTCAGCATATTCAAGAGATTTGTGGTGAATTTTGGTTTGTAACTTCTATAATTAAAAAAAGTAATCTTTTTTGAATGATCTTTATTTACAAAATATTTCTTACAGAAATATGTTAAGATCACTGTTGTTCATGCAAAAGTTGCTTTCTGCAAGTATAAAAAATCAGTCACTTGGTTCATGAGACGTTTTACTATCTAAAGAGAATCAGACACCTACACCCTTTTGCCTTTGGCAGCAGGTAATAAAAAGACAAGAACATAAAAGTGGTAAAATTATTGTCAACAACAACACTTTTAGTTTTCAAAGAGAATCAGAAAACCAAGAATGTAATAATTTAGGTATAAGAACTTCAAATATTTTACATCTATTGCCAGTTGTATGTTTTTAAATGACAAGAAGTTGTGCTTTATAGCTGTGTGTATGGTGTAAGTTTATACCTGTATAAAGGTGTATGTTTACACCTGCATAAAGGTGTATGTTTACACCTGTATAAAAGGTGTATGTTTACACCTGCATAAAGGTGTATGTTTACACCTGTATAAAAGGTGTATGTTTACACATGTATAAAGGTGTATGTTTACATATGTATAAATGTGTATGTTTACACCTTTATAAAGGTGTATGTTTACACCTGTATAAGGGTGTATGTTTACACCTGTATGAAGGTGTATGTTTACACCTGTATAAAGGTGTATTTTTACACCTGTATAAAAGGTGTATGTTTACACCTGTATAAAGGTGTATGTTTACACCTGTATAAAGGTGTACGGTATGTTTACACCTATATAAAGGTGTATTCTTACACCTAAAAAAATTGTATGTTTATACCTATATAAAGGTGTATATTTAAACCTATATAAAGGTGTATGTTTACATCTGTATACAAGTATACAAGTACATTTACACCTGCATAAAGGGGTAAGTTGACAACTGTATAAAGGTGTATGTTTACACCTAAATAAAGGTGTATGTTTACACCTGTATAAAGGTGTACATTTATACCTGGATAAAGGTATATGTGTACACCTGTATAAAGATGTGTGTTTACACCTATATAAGGTGTATGTTTACACCTGTATAAAGGTGCATGTTTACAAATGTAAAAAGGTGTATATTTACACCTGTATAAAGTTGTATGTTTACACCTGTATGAAGATGTATGTGTACACCTGTATAAAGGTGTACGTTTACACCTATATAATGGTGTATATTTACACCTGTATAAGGGTGTATGTTTACACCTGTATAAGGGTGTATGTTTACACCTGTATTAAGGTGTATGTTTACAAATGTAAAAAGGTGTATGTTTACACCTGTATAAAGGTGTATTTTTACATCTATATAATGGTGAACATTTACACCTGTATAAAGGTGTACATTTATACCTGCATAAAGGTGTATGTGTACACCTGTATAAAGATGTGTGTTTACACCTATATAAGGTGTATGTTTACACCTGTATAAAGGTGCATGTTTACAAATGTAAAAAGGTGTATATTTACACCTGTATAAAGTTGTATGTTTACACCTGTATGAAGGTATATGTGTACACCTGTATAAAGGTGTACGTTTACACCTATATAATGGTGTATATTTACACATGTATAAGGGTGTATGTTTACACCTGTATAAGGGTGTATGTTTACACCTGTATAAAGGTGTATGTTTACATCTATATAATGGTGAACATTTACACCTGTATAAAGGTGTACATTTAAACCTGTGTTAAGGTGTATGATTAGACCTGTATAAAGTTGTACGTTTACACCTTTAAAAAGGTGTACTTTTACACCTGTGTAAAAGTGTACAATCACATCTGTATAAAGGTGTATGTTTACACTTGTAAAAAGGTGTATGTTTTCACCTGTATCAAGGTGTATGTTTACATCTACATAAAGTGTACATTTTCACCTGTATTAAGGTGTATTTTTACACTTGTGAAAACATGTATGTTTACAGCTGTATCAAGATGTACATTTACACCTGTATAAAGTGTATATTTACACCTGTATAAAGGTGTATGTTTACACCTGTATAAGGGTGTATATTTATACCTTTAAAATTGTGTTTGTTTACATCTATACAATGGTGTACATTTACACCTGTATAAAGGTGTATGATTAGAGCTGTATAAAGGTGTACGTTTACACCTTTAAAAAGGTGTACTTTTACACCTGTGTAAAAGTGTACAATTACATCTGTATAAAGGTGTATGTTTACACTTGTAAAAAGGTGTATGTTTTCACCTGTATCAAGGTGTACGTTTACATCTATACAAAGTGTACATTTTCCCCCGTATCAAAAGTCAAGTCAAAGTCAACTTTATTGTCAAAACTGCGATATGTACAGGACATACACAGGATTGAAATTGCATGTGTAAAGGTGTATAAAGGTGTATGTTTACATTTGTATTATTATGTTGCTCCATTAACCGTGCACGACGCTCAGTGTCAAAATCAGCTGTTGAGGTATCAGGAGCCTCACCTGCAGAGGCCGCCATCTTATCTTCAAATTTGTGAAACACAAATTAAATGAAGCCACCGTAGAGAGCAAGGCCTACCAGCTTGTTATTCCAAATAAACTTGTATCTAAAATAAATAGGAGGGCCTGTGTGCAGCTGCTCAGTAACATCCAAGATGTGAAATTTAACAAAAATCAGTGATTATTATTAAATTGTCAACCCATGAGACGACCATCAAGGTCGGCAATTTTTGTGTGATTTCTGGGAAAATCAAGACAAAAAATACCTCATCTGTGTTATTTCAAACATGCAGTTTAAAATAAACAGGGACAGACAGCTTGTTTTGCACAGAATTGATGATAAAAGTGTCAAGTTTTATCAAAAAGCAGACAAGTCTGTATTACTTCTGTGTAACTGTCCTGCCATCAACATTTGATTTTCTGCGAAAATCAAATTAAAGGATGCTGTGTCCTCAACATTTCAAAATGTACTCTATTAAAAAACAGGAAAGTTGAAATGTTAGATACAGTTGTATTCCTAGACGTGACCAGCAGATGGGGGCACCGCGCTGGAAATGAGTTTATCACAGCGACTGCAATTCCCCTTCTGACCGCTATAGAGGCGCTGTTCTCACCTGTGAGCGCAGCCGTGAGCTGCTAAACATTCACAGACATCTAACAACGGATCAAAAACAGCAATCAGAAAAATCTAGAGCCTTGATCATGACAAAACCCCAGAACACCAGGCTCACAAAAACAAAATCATGTGAGCAAAATCAGTTGAACTGTGAAACCTTTTAAACTGCGTTTAAAAGAAATAAGGTCGGACCCATAAAGCAGTTGCAGCCCCCGGTGTCACGTGACCTTGTCACATGGCGATCGGCAGACTCAGAGCAACTGACTCAATCCACCCATTAAAATCTCAAAAACACCGCGTTTAAACAGTCTTTTCAATGACAGTAATGGACAACAAGCCTGAACTTGTCTGGGACAAACAGCTGAAGTGAAAGTTGACGAGGACGTGAGCTCCTCACCCCCCTGTAGCGTCAACACCTACAGCGTAATCGACCAATCACAGCGAAGACAGAACCGTAGTTCAAACCCAAGTGTTCACGGGAAATGTAGTCTTCTAAACCTAACGCCACCCACGTGTGACGTGCCGTTCGAGCGGTGCGTTCACGGACCTGCGGTCGCCGAACGTTAGCGTGGAACGGACTTTTCAACGTTCTAAAACAGTCATAAATATCGCAAAACACCGCGGTCAAGCCAGTCTTCGACGATATCACGTGCATAGAACCCAAACAACACAGATAAACAGTCAGAAATGTGTGCAAAAATGAATCTGACAACCAGCAGTCTACAGAAACCAACTTTTTTGAACACGACACACAATGGACCAATCACAGCGCTTTAAGCAGCCATTTTGTCTCTCGGTACCGCTAACGTTAGCTCGACCCAAAGAGTTCTGGACACTCTTTCACAAAATAAACGTATTTTTACACCGCAGAAAATTCTGTTAATGAGCCCAAACATATCCAGGCTAACTCCCCACGCCCTCCAGAGAAGGCAGTACGTCTAACTGTTTAAACAACGGACTTTACGTCTATCGGAACCGTGTCCCGGTCCAAACTGAGAGGGTCCAATCGAACCTCACAACACACGTTGTAGCCGATAAAGGTCAGCTGTGGTCCTTTGACCCCTCCTGGTTGGTCAAGACTCTGCCAATACAACCTACTGTCTAGGTTATGGCAGTCACACGTGCACAGGCCATAGCCAGACCTGCCAACAACGCAGTCTCGGTACGACCTGCACTGACTGACACAGACATCGTCCGACTGCAAAAGTTGGACCCTGCTATCAAGTCCATGATGCTGGACCTGACTGACCCTGACAATATTACTCTGTCCAAAGACGAGCTGGATTCTGATCCTGACCTCAGGGTACTCTATCATCTGCGCTCGCAGCTGAAACTGATCAAAGGCATCCTAACTTTTGCCCATGGACCAGCGTCCTCACCAGTGTTCGTGGTTCCCCATGGCCACAGGGGGGTGATGTTAGTTCATGCCCATGATCTCCCGTCCGCAGGACACAAAGGAGAGAAAGCCACGCTGACGGCATTGAAACAAATTGCCTATTGGCCTGGTATGAAAAAGGATGTCAAGGACTACATTGACGGGTGCCTGATTTGCGCCCAGTTTCAGCCTACCAGACCACTCCACAGAGCACCACTGCAAAGCAGAGGCATTTCATTTCCATGGTCTGACATCCAGTTTGACTGGGTGGGGCCACTCACTAAGAGCTCTAGAGGAAATAAATATTTCCTCACGGTAACCTGTGCATTTACCAAATGGGTAGAATGCCTACCAGCTCCTAATGACACAGCACAAACTACTGCTATTTTGCTAGTGAATCATGTATTCTCCAGGTTTGGACTTCCCCTTAGGGTGAACTCAGACCAAGGTACACACTTCACAGGTGAAGTGATGAAAGAACTGTGGAAGACGCTTGGCGTCAAAGCTGATTTCCATATTGGCTACCACCCACAATCTTCAGGACAAGTAGAGAGAGCAAACAGAACGGTGGTGAGTATTTTGAAGAAATACGTAGCCGCAAACCACAAGGACTGGGACGTGAAACTCCCTTTGGTCCTGATGGCCATTAGGGCCACTCCACACACATCAACTGGCGTCTCTCCCTTCGAGATGATGACCGGTCGACAAATGACTCTCCCTCTACACCTGTTGTACCAACCAGGTGACGCCACCATGGCAACAGCCTACACCACTCAACAATACATGAAAGACTTGAATGTACACCTCCGAGACACTTTTGCTTTTGCCCAGCAAAACCTGGAAAGGTCTGCTGAGGGACGCAAGGCGTACTATGACCAGAAGGCTTCCCATGATGAACTCCAAGTGGGAGACAGAGTCTTGTACTATACTTTCGCCCCCACAGCCGGGAAAGGAGGGTCCGGGACCGGTACTCTCGCCCGCAAACTAATGCCCAGGTGGACGGGACCTCATTTGATAACAGACAAAGTGTCCTCAGTTGTCTACGGAATCAAAATCAGCAAAGGTCGCAAACGGCCAATTGTTAAGTGGGTACATCGAAATCAAATCAAACCTTTTGAGGTGTTCAATGACTCCGCAAATGACGAAGATCTGACAAACTCACAGACTTCATGGGAAAATGAGGTCGTCCAAACACAGGATAGTAAATAAACAAAACAGTTTAGACTGTATTTCTGGTGTGTGACACGTTGGAATCTGACGACCAGAGTGAGTTGTTGTAGTGAAACGTTGTTTTTAGTTGCTTAATTGCTACTCTTGTTGTTATTGAAGTTGTTATTGTTTTCTGAACACTCCCAGCCAAAAGAGGTTTTGTTTAAGATAAGTTGAAGACTTAATTGGATTTAACTATGCCAACATGCTGTTCATTTGTTAAAGATCTCAATCTTTGAAGGGTCATTGTAGATCAATACGACTTAAGGTACTATAATCTACACTGACCTCCCAATCATTTAGGTAGGACCGATTCGATCGTTTCTATTCTAGATCTATTCATTTTGATGAGTCTCGCCATAGACTTCAAAATTTATAGGGAATACCAAATCTTGCGTCGTTCGTCTAAAAGACAACAGACATTTAGACCAAACTAGTTTCATTTTTTTATTTTATTTTAGTTTAACCTAAACTAAATAATGAATGGAGGAATAGTTTGAAAGAAGAGGCCTTCGTTACAGAAGCCCTCCACATTTCTATAGGTATAGATCCCTATATCTGATTTTTACAGCATTGATCCACCCCTTAATTGGTAATTGTAGCTGATCTAATCCATGATAGCTTACATACCAGGTGCATATAGGTAAGGCTTAATGTAGAATCCCTATCATAAGCCCACCTAAAACCACATAATTGCATGACACATTGAACCAGGGTGGCACCGACTGGAAGCCATCCAGCCTGCAACCTTCGATGTGGGGACCTGCTGATCCAACGTTGGTCTTCAACCTTCATCCAAGGGCCGCCTCCTCTGCTTCAATCGAGGGATCCCCTCTACATGCTGATTAAAAACCATTCTTGCTGATGAAATCAATAACCCCCATCGTTGTGGAAGTACCGTTGTGGATTATAAGACTTTGTTTCCAAGGGATCACAGACTCATGTTTTCCAAAGGATTGAAAGCTTACCGCAATGGGATTACCTACGAACAGTATGGAATTTCCAAAAACATTATGGGAGTATAATTTTGAACTTTTTTTGACTTTTTTTTCCACTTGCTGGATTACATAGAGGTCAGAGACATTCGGTGGTATCCTTTCGTGTTGGAACTCATCTCCAAGGACAAGCGATGACTTCTAAAAAGGGGGACTGTAGTGATATAGTTCATCTCTGATATTTTAGGCTTAATAATAATAATAATACTGAATTCAATTTATAACGCACTTTTCATTAATGAAAATCTCAAAGTGCTACAAGGAGCAACAAAATTAAATATCAATAAAACAAATAATAAAACAATTAAGATCAATAACAATATCAGCTAAGATCAAAAGTAGAATCATGAGGAGGTAGAGTATGCTTGGTCGAAAAGAAAGGTCTTCAAGCCGCTCTTAAAGTCAACCACAGACTGTGGGGCTCTTAGACAGTCAGGAAGAGAGTTCCACAGGCGGGGGGCAGCCACACTGAAAGCCCGGTCTCCCATGGTCCTTAATTTGGTTCTTGGAATGTGAAGGAGATTGCTGTTCTGTGACCGCAGCGAACGGGTGGATGAGTATGGAATAAGAATATCCTTCAGATAATCTGGTGAAGTTCCGTGTAAGCATTGATGTGTAATGAGAGCAGTTTTGTACTGAATTCTGTAGGCGACAGGAAGCCAATGAAGGTTATGGAGAATGGGCGTAATATGTTCAAATTTACGAACTCTCAACAAGATCCTTGCTGCACTGTTTTGAATATATTGAAGTTTCTGAAGGTTTTTGCCAGGGATTCCAATAAACAGGGAGTTGCAGTAGTCGAGCCTGGAGGAGACAAAAGCATGGACGAGCTTCTCAGCATCGGAAAAAGTTAGGGATGGGCGAAGTCTAGAGATGTTTCGAAGATGGAAGAAGCAAGTTTTAAACAGATGCTTAATGTGATTTTCAAATGTAAGATTGGAGTCCATTTTTATTCCAAGATTAGTAACAGAGGTGGAGAGGGGGATGTCTTGTCCAGAAAAGGAAAGTGTTGTTATAGGAGATGTTTGTACCTGGTGAGGGGTGCCAATCAGTATGGCCTCAGTCTTGGAGCAGTTTAATTGAAGAAAGTTCTGATTCATCCATGCCCTAATTGCCTCCAGGCAGGCAGAGAGGGCAGTGAGTGAAGATGGAGATGACAAGGTGGAAGATGAGGATGCTCCAGTCCTGATGTAAAGCTGTGTATCGTCGGCATAACAGTGAAAAGAAATGTTGAACTGACCTTTAAGTAAACCTCTCCACATCTCTCTGAAACTCTCAGTGTTACACCTTCTTGAAGCCCTCAAGGAGACGAGTGGACACTTATATTTTATACAATTATTTTGGATTAATGGACACTAATTAATCAGATTGAACTTTCTCTTTAATGTGTGTTAATTCAGAATTGATCTACAGTATATTTTTGTCATTTCAATGATGATCTGTTACTTGCATGAGTTTGACCCTTCTGGTTTTATTTCTGCAGAGCAAGCAGGCTCTGATTCTAAGGCACAGTTCAGGGTAAACTGTTAGCTGTTCACTTCCTTCTCTGTTTTGTCTATGAAGTTAGCCATAATATTCTCTGTGCTCACAGGCCAGTCCATCTGGCTGCTTATGTAAACAGTTT
>JBBPBX010058405.1:0-22115 GCA_038048925.1 Garcialebias charrua
CGTGTTTGTTCAACAGCTGCAGTGCTGGGTTACTGAGCGTGACTAAGTTGGCCTGTCTAGATGTGCGCCGCATGTTTCAGCATTTTGGGAAGTTAAATTGTAGCGTTTGAGTTGTTTTTAAGAGTCTATGAAGTTGTGGTCTGCTGTGCAAGCTAACGTTAAGAAGACGTGTGTCTACATGTTTGTTTATGAGCTGTGATTGGATGAAACGAGTACTGTGTGCTGTCAATCACTCTTGTAGCGAACGCTGATTCGCTGTTGTGTGCTGTCAATCACTCGTGGCGAACGCTGATTCGCTGTTGTGAGCTGTCAATCACGTCGCACGCCGTTGCGACCAGCCCACTTTGTCGTCATTTCCGGCACGACATTGGTAAGAAACTACATTCGCCATTTATGCTTGGAGAATGAACTACATATGCTGTGATTGATTTGTTGACGTCACGTATGTTGTAGCGAGCTCCGCCTCGCTCACGTAAGAAGCTGGTGACGCGCTACGCACGCTGCGTTGGCCCGCCCATTTTTGTCGTCACTTCCAGGTGCCGCACTTTGAGTGACAGGTCACACTCGCTGGTTCACACTCGTTCACACACGAACACACACTTAAACACTCATCTGAAGCCATCAACACTGTCTAGCAACATAAACTTGTCTCTGACAAGAACGCGGTTCGAGCAATTATCACGTTCTTACTGAAAACTAACCCTAATAGGTTGTTTTCTTTCCATGTACTGATTTAAACTCAGTCGCTTCGTGATAACATACTCGACGCTGCCCCCTGCTGGACGTTAATAGATGAGTTTTCTCTCAACACCTCATAAAGTCAGCATTTTTTATGGTAAAAATTACCAGCTTTAAAATTGTTCTGTACACAAACAAAAAATCCTGTTTATTTTAAATAAAGAATTTTTGAATAACAGAGGTACAGACGAACAATTGATGCTCATTTTAAATACTGAAGAGATTTGAAATAACACTCAAAAAGCATCTTTTATTTGATTTTCAGATTAAATAAAATAAATTAAAAAAATGATGGAGAACAGAGAATTTCCACATTAAGCTCTTCACATCTCTGAATTTTAAACAGAATTGGTGTACACTGTACACTTTTAGTTAAAAATTGCATTTTTAACGTTTTTCTGTGTAAAATTAATGACTCCAGTTTATTTTAAATACAAAATTCAAAATAAACAGAAAGCATCTGCTGACTTGATTTTCACAAAAAATCAAAACAAAGATAGCAGAACAACTTTGAGGATGTCAACAGACAACAAATTGATAAAAGTCACTGATTTTTATTTGGAATGCCATCTGTCATGTTATGCTAAGCACACAAACACCTCCAGTTTATTTTAGATAAAAAATATTTAAAATAAACAGGTAATCCATTTTTCACTCCTGATAACTGTCAAAATACAGCAAAACAGTTTAGCCAAACTGCAATACATCTTTTTTAAGGCATAATGGAGCAGCATTCTGGGTACATTTTAGTGTGAACAATGTATTTATTTCGAATCTTTTAAATAGTGTTTGAGTAAGTAAAACGGACGTCATGCTTGGGTTAGTTAGTAACTGTTGTTGAAAAATAAGTTATATTTTAAAGTTAACACTGCAAAAAGGCATTTAACTTTTACAATTCATTTGAGGGTAAAACCTGAAGAAGGTACCTATGAATAGAAATACTTATTACACAGTGAAACACTTAAACCAGACAGCTGATTAGTTTGATTGACTCAGTGCTGCATTAAAAGTGAAGATTTATTTGCACACATTAAAATTCGAACTGTCTTATTGATTTTCACAAAAAATCAAGTTAAAGATGGAAGTTCAAGACGGTACGCGTCCAAGGCTCATACAGTATGTGCCTCTAGAAGACCCATACATCAGAGGGTACCAAGAGGAACCCCGGAGCCATGAACTGGCTCCCCCTGCACCTTGCACAGAGGAAAAATCTTTCTCATTGTGTGGTGACTACTCAGCTGCCCGAAATGTCTTGCAGAGAAACGATGAACATCCATATTTTTTCTTTGCCAGAATTTTGAAGGCGTATATAGGTGACATGATGGAACCTGACCTGGAAGAGCAGACGCTTTTCAAATCTGTTTTCAGGGATAATCTAATCCCTGATGTTAGATTCGAGTTGCCATGGAACTTGGCCTGGGGTGATTTAGAAGCAACATCTTTGAATGAAATAGTAGAGTGTGCTGCGGATGTCTTTGCAGCTAACATGCTAGCCAAAACACCCTTACAGGTGTCCCCGAATGAAGCGGTCAAATCCCACTCGCTGGAGCTAGAAGGGACAAGTTCATCAACTCCCTCTCCTAACAAAGGCGAAAAGAAACAGACCTTTCAACCTGACAAACCACAAAGTGGGGGTATCCGCGGGAGAAAGAAACCAAAATGGTTCAGATCGAACCAGATGGGTGAAAACCAAGGTCAATCGGCGGGTGGACTTCAAAAGAAATTGAAGGATGGGGACCTATACTCATGTAACTATGCGTTGTCCCAACAGACACCCCCGAGCCTTGGAACTGCACCTCCCGCGCCTCGAACTGAACAGTTCGAAACAGGCAAAGAGTCACGAATGTCCCGGAAGAATGGCCCAACACCTCTATGCTCGGAGGAGACAGAGGAAGTAAGTAGTTTGTCAGTAGATTTGAATGTTACTGTGCCTGACCAACCTGTTACAATGAGTGGCATTATCATTGATAATGACACTATCAACATTGACCAACCTGGAGCGATGTGTAGCACTGTCTTTCACAAAGACTCAGAGCACACAAATAACTCAGCGCACACTACTTCTGACATTGCCATGGATGTTGACAGCAAACCAATTGCTGACACACAACAACATCCTGAAGGTCATGATGCTGACAGCCAACAAGATGCTGACAGTAAACAAGATTACACAGCCAGAGTCACACGTGAACAGAAACGTGGACAAAGACCTGTGAGGTTTCTGTGTAACTTTATGCAAAGGGGGGTGGCTAAGAAAGCCTACCTGCCCATCACACTGGAAGGTGTCCTTGAGCGTGAAGCCCTCCTGGATGGCAGTTCTGATATAACTATTATGTCGGCCAAGCTGTTCGAGGAGCTGAGGACCGCCGCCAACGGTGTTGACGGGCAAATACCCTTTGAGGAATGTGCTATTGAGCTACAGGGTCTCGCAGAGACGAGAACAACCCTAACAGCCATAGCTATGGTTCACATGCAGATTGGCAAAACGACACTACACCACCCAGTGTATGTGTCCACACTTGACTCATTCCCATTTCTGGTTGGCCAAGACTTTATAAACCGTTTTGAAGCGATTATAGATTATGGTCAACAGAAAATGTGGGCAACAGTGAGAAAACCCCTGCCAATAAAAGTGCCTCCTCGTTGTGGTACAGACTGCCTAACCGCAGGTACCGCAGTGGCCACGAGGGACTCCCCAACCGTGGTCACAAGCCCGGTAAGTGAACCTTCAACTACAGATGAGACAGTAGAGACTCAACAGTTGGACCAGACTCTGGCCCGACAAGAGAACCTCCTCTGCGAGCTGACACAGTCAGCACTCACTGAACACTACCTACCACAGGTAGTGAAAGGTGTTGAGATCCAAGGATCCTACACCGAAGAGGCTGTACTGTCCTATGGGACAGGTAATTCAGCTATCAGCCAAGCTTTCGATGAAACCTTGGTTCAAGGACATGTGAGTCCTGGAAGTGGCAGTCCGCGACATGCTGACAGTCACTTGGATTTCAGTGTCACAGATTTTGAGGACCCCTCCTCCAACAAAAGGGGGGTGTACTCTCACTCTCTACCACAGGTAGTAGACTGTGTGGAGGTCCGAGGATCCCACACCACAGACGCTGTACTGTCCTCTGGGACAGGTACTTCAGCCATCAGCCAAGCTTTCGATGAAACCTTGGTTCAAGAGCTTTTGAGTATAGGACTACTCAGAGATGACATAGTTCTTACAGACTCAAAGAGCACCTCTTCAGTCATGAAGTGGGAAGACACACATCACAACGACAGTGACGCACCGCGGTCTGACCGGTCAGACACATCAGCGACTGCGCCGACAGTTGTGACACACCTGAATTACGCAGAAAGAGGTAAACGTACGGAGAAACGTTGGCCGAAGCCTATGAGGTTCCTGTACAAGCTTCCCGATACACTGCGTGAACGGCTTAAACCAAACCATGGCATCTTAACTCGTGCCCAAGGCCTTGACAATCTCAAGGTCCCCACCAATCTCAAAGAACTACAAAGTTTTCTTGGCGTGTGTAACTACTCGAACCAGTTCATAGAGAACTATGCAGACCTTGCAAAGCCACTGACTGAACTCCTAAAGAAAGACGTCCCATTCGTCTGGACTGACAAACAGCAGCAGGCAATGGACGCTCTTATAGACAGGATCAAGTCAGCCCCATGTTTAGTCTACCCAGACTACAACAAAGAGCTTTACTTGGAAGTGGGCTTCTCAGCTCGTTGCATAAGTGCTGGTCTGTACCAAATACACGACAGAGACAAACGTGTAGTAGCCTACGCCAGCAAGACGATGGCAGGACCCGAGTTGAGATTCTCAGACTGTGAGAAAGCTCTACTGACCACAGTGTGGGCAGCAGAACATTTCTCCGGCTACATTGGTGGACAGAAAATCATTGTGGAAACACAACACCAGCCAGTGACATTCCTAAACAGCCAACGCATCAGAGATGGTGTGGTAACAAACTCACGTGTTGCAACGTGGCTCATGGCGCTTCAAAGTTTTAACCTAGACATACGTTATGGTCAAAACAAGAAGTCACATCTGGGGACAGACTTGGCACTCTGCCAAAAGTGTACACAAGATGTACCAGCGACCCAGCCGTTGGCTGAGGAAAAAACCCCTGTGACTGAAGACCCGAACCACCACTTCTTTGATGACAATATCTGCAAAGATATGACAACATTGTACGTGGATGGATCTTCATTCCTCCGCGACAAAATCTGTAGGGCAGGTGTTGGAGGGGTCCTCCTCCAAGACCAAGAGCAGATCACCTTCAGCTACAAATCAGGCTCTCAGACTTCTCGGTACGCTGAGATTGTCGTGATCATGATCCTAATAGCTCTCCAGATGGTAGTAGCACGCTCCATCAAGACCCTAGTCATCTGCACTGACTCTAACTATGCTCGTTTGAGTTTCGCTTGTCACCTTGCTGTGTGGAAACAGAACGGTTTCCTAACAAGCGACAGAAAAGTGGTCAAACACAAAGAGCTTTTCATAGCATGTGATCACTTGGTGACATCACACGACTTACAGATCTACTGGAAGAAAGTTCCAGGACATTCTAGAGTCCCAGGCGATGACAAGCACTACAATGACATTGCAGACTCCTTAGCCAAAGAAGGAGCCGACGAAGGTCCTCTATGGTCCTTCGACCCCTCCTGGTTAATCGAGACTCTGCCAACACAACCTTCAGTCAGAGTTATGGCAGTCACACGTGCACAGGCCGCAACCAGACCTGCTGACAACGCAGTCTCTGTACGACCCGCACTGACTGACCCAGACATCATCCAACTACAAAAGTCGGATCCTGCTATCAACTCCATGATACTGTACCTGACCGATCCGAACAAAAATAGTCCGTCTAAAGACGACCTGGATTCCGATCCAGACCTTAAGGTCCTCTATCAGCTGCGCAAACAGCTAAAACTAATCAAGGGCATCTTAACTTTCGCTCATGGACCAACGTCCTCACCTGTGTTCGTGGTTCCCCATGACCAAAGGGGGGTGATGTTAGTCCATGCCCATGATCTCCCGTCCGCAGGACACAAAGGAGATAAAGCCACGCTGACGGCATTAAAACAAATTGCCTATTGGCCTGGAATGAAAAAGGATGTCAAGGACTACATTGAAGGGTGCGTGGTCTGTGGCCAGTTTCAGCCAACCAGACCACTTCACAGAGCACCACTGCAAAGCAGAGGCATTGCATTCCCATGGTCTGACCTCCAGATCGACTGGGTTGGACCACTCACTAAGAGCTCTAGAGGAAATAAATATTTTCTCACGGTAACCTGTGCATTCACCAAATGGGTAGAATGCCTACCAGCTCCTAACGACACAGCACAAACTACTGCTATGTTGTTAATGAATCATATATTCTCAAGGTTTGGACTTCCCCTTAGGGTGAACTCAGACCAAGGTACACACTTCACAGGTGAAGTGATGAAAGAACTGTGGAAGACGCTAGGCGTCAAGGCCAACTTTCATGTCGGCTACCACCCACAGGCTTCAGGCCAAGTAGAGAGAGCAAACAGAACTGTGGTGAGTATTTTGAAGAAATACGTGGCCGCAAATCACAAGGACTGGGATGTGAAACTCCCTCTGGTCCTCATGGCCATAAGAGCCACTCCACACACATCAACTGGCATCTCTCCCTTCGAGATGATGACCGGTCGACAAATGACTCTCCCTCTACACCTGTTGTACCAACCAGGTGACGCCGTCATGGCAACAGCCTACACTACACAACAATACATGAAAGATTCGAATGTACACCTCAGAAACACTTTTGCTTTCGCCCAGAAAAACCTGGAAAAATCCGCTGAAGGACGCAAGGCGTACTACGACCAGAAGGCCTCTCACAATGAACTCCAAGTGGGAGACAGAGTCTGGTACTATACGTTCGCCCCAACAACCGGGAAAGGAGAGTCCGGGACCGGAACTCTCGCCCGCAAACTAATGCCCAGGTGGACTGGACCTCATCTGATAACAGACAAAGTGTCCTCAGTCGTCTACGAAATCAAAATCAGCAAAGGCCGCAAAGAGCCAATTGCTAAATGGGTACATCGAAATCAGATCAAACCTTACAAGGCGTTCAATGACTCCACAAAAGACAAAGATCTCACAAACTCACCGACTTCATGGGATAATAAGGTCGTCCAAACACAAGTTAGTAAATAAACTAATCAGGTTTAAACTACCATATTTCCCACCCTATAAGTCGCATTGTCCAATTTGAACTTAGAAACGCTAAGCCTAAAACCCACAACAAAAACTAACCTTAACAACCGTTTAAATCCACGAGATTTAATTTGACCTCGGTCATAAAGTTGAGACCTGTTTTTCTTGTGTGTTGCACTTTGGAATCTGACGACAAGAGTGTGTCGAAGCAGTGAAACGTTGTTTCCTTGTTGTTTAGTCATTACTGTTGTCATTAGTTGAGATATTGTTTGGTTCTGAACACTCCCAGCCAAAAAGGTTTTGTATTAACATGGGTTAATGAATGATATGGATTTAACTATGCCAACATGCAGTTCGTTTTGTTAAAACCCAATCGTCGAAGAGTCAATGTAGTTTAAAGCTACTTAAGGTACAATAAACTACACTGGTCTCATAATTTCTAAATTGAACCGATTCGATCGTTTCTATTCTAGATTGTCTATTTATTTTGATGAGTCTCGCCATAGACTTCAAAATTTATTAGGAATACCAAATCCTACGTCGTTCGTCTAAAAGACAACAGACATTTAGATCAAACTATATTTCATTTTTATTTTAGTTTAACCTAAACTAAGTAATGAATGGAGGAATAGTTTGGAATTAGAGGCCTTCGTTACAGAAGCCCTCCAAAATTTTATAGGTACAAATCCCTATATCTAATTTACAGAATTGATCCACCCCTTAATTGGTAAGTGTAGCTGATCTAAACCATGATAGCTTACATACCAGGTGCATATAGGTAAGGCTTAATGTAAAATCCCAATCATAAGCCCACCTTAAAAAACCACATAATTGCATGACACATAGAACCAGAGTGGCACTGACTGGAAACCAACCAGCCAACAACCTTCGATGTGGGGACCTGCAGCTCCAACGCTTGGTCTTCAACCTTCATCCAAGGGCCGCCTCCTCTGCGTCAATCGAGGGATCCCCTCTACATGCTGATTATGAAAACAATTGTTGCTGATGAAATCACCAACTCTAATCGTGGTGGAATTACTGCTATGGAATTACCGCTGTGGATTATAAGACTTTGTTTCCCAAAGGATCACAGACTTTGTTTTCCAAGAGTTAACAGACTCAGTTTTCCAAAGGATTAAAAGCTTACCGCAATGGGATTACCTCCGAACAGTATGAAATTTCCAAAACTTTATGGGATTATAATTTTTGATTTTTCTCTTCCACTTGCTGGATTACTTCAAGATCAAAGACAGTTCAAGGTTTCCTTTCGTGTTGGACCCCATCCCCAAGGACTGGCGATGGCTTCCAAAAGGGGGGAGATGTAATGGACCTACCCAGGGTCAAATTAAGGTCTTTGAACTGTCCAGTGATGACCTTTACTGACCACTCAGTAAAGCAAGACATTTACTACAAAATCATTCATTTAGCTATAATCTGATAAATATAGTCACCAAAAGAGACTATTTCTATCTTTGATTTTATTCTAATGTGATCAAAAGAATAACTTTCGTCATTTTCATGATGTGTGCTTTTAAGCTGTGTTATTCTGTGAGAGTTAAACTGTGTTCACTGCTATGTTAAAGGGAAATAGCGGGTCACAGAGACCCGACTGTTTTGTTTAGAAATAAGAAGACAGTTTAATCAGTTGTTTTTCATGAACAAGGCTCCAGCTGCTCTGTCTGTTCCTAAACATTTCCCTCTGCTGCTGTAACCTTGGACCTGATAAGACAAGTGAACTCCTCTCTGTGTGCCTGCTCTTTAAGTCTAAACTGTGCGAAAGGCCACAGAGTTGCTGGGAACTTCCAAAGAGATGTGAACTTTCCCAAGAGCTGGACACGTGTGGTCAAGAGCTAACGACCGGCGTCTTCAGCTAAGGACTGATAACAGGCTGTTATGAGTCTACTTCGAACAAGCCGAGCTCAAAAACTTTGTTTATTCCCTCCTGGAATAAGTTTATCTTGAAGTCAGAGGCCTGAAGCTGACATATTCTCTGATGACCAACGCGGAAGCCAGGAGACGTTGAAACGTAAACTAAAACCAGTTTTGGACGTGCTGGGACTAAAGGACTCTGTGCATCTGAAGGCTGGTGTCTTCCCTCTTACCGGGCTGTCGTCAAAAGGTAAAGGGCTGTTTACAAAACGTACTTGGATTTTAGCAGAAGTCGGATGAGAAGTGTCACTCTGGTCTCATGCTCAGGATAATGTTCTTCTTAAATCTTTCCTCCTATTTCTTTTCCCTCTCAACCTAAGCTGGAAACTATATTTTAAGCTGAAATGCCCCTCAGACTAAATATGTGTAACATCTAGTATTTATGTCTGTTGTGTTAAATCAAGTGTGCTGACGTATTTGAATTGAAAGAAAGTGAAATCATGTCAATCAAGTGTAATGGTGTTAATTTAGTTGATTTATTTTAAATAAATGATAGTGTCTCTTTGACATATCAAACTAAGTTAACGTGTCCATTGTCACTTAATGGCTCTGTTTATTTATCCATCATAAAGATCACAGAAATATTGGGTAAACTGAAAAAGAAGAGAATCCGTGAATTTACTATTCAATCTGAATAAGTAAATTAATTAAGGTAAAAAGGAGGTCAGTATTAAACTGACCCCCCCTTTAACCCCTTACACAAATAACACAAGTTGTTCATTGATGACATTTGAATTAACACAATTAAAGGAAGTCTCTGGGTGACTTATTTGTGTTTTGATTCAAATTAAAGTAATAAAAGTGTTCTTGTCCCTTCAGGAGTTAACTCCCAAAAAGTTCATTACTGAGAACAATCAGAGAAATGTTTCCAAGGCGGGTTGTATCACTACAGTATTTTAGCTGCAAAGCTTGATCCAACATTCACAAAATATTGATTCAATCCATTTACAATTTCATTTTCATCATGAATTTCATCGTTGTCTTTTACAAAGTATTTTGAAATACCAGTTTTTGTTTTATGATTCTTCAGGACACTATTCATTACTCGCCATGTTGCTTTCATATCACCATTACTTTTATCTAATAATTTACTATAATATTCTTTCTTATGTTTCCTTATAATCCCTACTAATTTATTTTTATACTTTTTATATTTTTCTTCAGCGCTCTGACTTCGCAATTTCAAGAAACATGAATACAAATAATTCTTTTTTTTACAAGCATTTCTCAACCCTTTTGTCATCCATGGTTGATCAACCTTATTTCTCTTTGTATGATTTGTTTGCACACAATTCTTTTCATACAGAGCCTCCAAGATATTCATAAACTCATCATATGCTCTGTTCGCATCATCAACATACACATCACTCCAGTCTTGTTTATCCAGATCCTCTTTCAATTTTTCCAAAACTCGTTTTGACGTGTTTATGATCTTTTTCTCCGTTGTAACTGCTTTTGTGGCGTTTTGATCATTTTTATAGATTGTGAAAACTGGTAAATGATCACTTAAGTCGGTCCAGGGTATATGCAGAAATTCCAGAGTTGAATTTAATACCTTTTAATACCTTTTTAATACCATCAAAATATTTTTTAATACCATCACGGCACCGAGCTGTAACCGTAGCGGCAACCTGTTGTACTTCAGTTTAGAGCAACTAATTGTAAAGTGATAGATTACTGTCATTTTCTTCCTAAACTTTGGTAGTAAATGTAGTTTTATAACAATTACTGGATACAGTACATAAATTTGCTTGTTACTTGTTATTTAAATCTAACCCAAGAGAAAAAGTTTAATTGTTCCCACACATAACATATCTCTAATGGCAAACAAAAACTGAAAACTTTTTCTTTTTTCTTTAAAGTTTATTCATTTTACATATTTAAGAAAAACAACATAAAAGATAATGGAAAAAACCATTTCATAAATATGAGAAAAAAAATCAAAATACATAAAATGAAAGGTGGCAGAAAGAAGAAAATTTTCTTATTTTGTCTGCCCCTTTTTTTCCAAAACAAAACAAACAATTTACAAAACTTGAAAACAGAACAGTTTAGTTAAAATAATTCAACACTGAACACATGCATAATTCAAAAAGAGAGGTAGAAAAATAATAACTACTGTATTTTTCATCCTGTAAGTTGCAGTTTTTTGCATAATTTACATGCCTTGCAACTTATAGGACGAAGTGACATATTTATAGATTTTTTTCCCCATATTTATAAACCATAACACTGAAATATGACCGTTTGGAGCCAAGATGGTGTAGTGGTTAGGGCGTTTGACTTGGGACCCGAAGGACGCGGGTTCGCGTCCCGGCCACTACACATCTTGGGGTGTCTATGAGTGCACACCTATTTCTCCAGCTCCCCGAGCGCCTTCTATGGCTGCTCACTGCACCGCCTGGTAGGTGGTTGGGTTAAATGCAGAGACGAATTTCGTCTGTGTATGGGAAACATACGCAGATGACAAGATTAGACAATTATTATTATTATTATTATTATTTATATACCGTTTCATTCATTCTGACTGAAAAAAAAAAAAAAAAAAACAGTTCATATCTATTGTAGTAATAGTATGGCATGCTGTTGTATCATGTAATAGGAAAACGTGCCTATAATGACAAATTTAAAAAAGTTCAAGACAAAAACAACTGGACTTTATTTATTATACTATTTATTATACTATTATACTATACTTTATTGTTTTTTTATTGCATTTTTTAGAATTCACCATGTCCTGGATGACTGAGAATCTTCACTAGCTATTAATGACTCAATCGGCCTGCCATACTCTCCCCACCTCTCTGCTTGAACCTTCAATCAAGCAGCAAGCTGCACCACGGTGGTGAAATGCAGCTAATTTGACCATTAAAGTGCATTTATTAAGAAAATGACAGTCAGAAAAACACCTCTGCTATAATTTTGAGCTAACAAAGAATTGTTTAGGTAATTTTCTTGTTAAATGTCGGCGAAACGAGCCGCTCTCCTTTTTCCTGTTTGTCACCGCTACACGTTCACGGAGCACACAGGCACTGAGGCAGCGACACTTTTTTTTTTTTAAATAAAGCCGATTTAACCATTAAAGTACTTTTATTAAGAAAACGTTAGACTGAGACACACCTTTTGCTATAATTTAGAGCTAACAAACTGTAACAGGTGGTACCACAGGGTGTCACCATTTCCCTGTGATCTAAGCCTCCATAAAAGGGAAGTTGGCAGTGTTGATGACAGTGCAATTTCCTGTGTGGCCAGGTGTGTTGGATTCACACATGCTGGAGTGCAGCCTCAGGTGTGTTGGGTGCACACATGCTGGGGTGCATGCGCTTGTGGACTACCTGGGTGTGGGGTAATTCGACGCCACAGGTAGGCCTGCAGGTTTCAGGACCACACAGTTTTAAAGAGAGATTGAAGCAGGACTGCCTGGGTGTGGGGTGGTTCGACGCCACAGGTAGGCTTGCTGGTTTCTGGGTTTTAGATTGTACTGTATTATGTGGTTTTGTTTATTTATTTTTGTCTGATAGGGCCACACTTTTCTGTGCCGTTCGGGATTTGCTGTGACTGGGTGTGGGCTTATCAGACGCCGCAGGTGCACAGTGATTTTTAAATTGTTTTAAGAGTGACTCTATTAAAGTTTTTGTATTTAATAAAATTGTCGTTGTTTTACAGTTGATCGCTGTCACCTGCTGTCCTTAAAGTTTTTGTCCTTAAAGTTTTTGTCCTTAAAGTTTTTGTCCTTAAAGTTTTTGTTGTCCTTAAAGTTTTTGTCCTTAAAGTTTTTGTCCTTAAAGTTTTTGTCCTTAAAGTTTTTGTCCTTAAAGTTTTTGTCTTTTGTTGGTCTGCCTAGTTTTTTGAATTGTATTTTGTTTTTTTTGTCTCTGTAGTGCATGTGAGGGCAGCTGACTGTTTTAACATCTTTGGTCACTTCCTAAATATGCTGTACTGTTAATTTTAAATCAAACCCTTTGTCTGTTAAAATAAATATCATTATTGTAAAACAGATTTATTCTCAGTGTTTAATTGTTCCTTTTTACGGCCCATAACAAAACAATTGTTTAGGTAAATTTCTTGTTAAATGACGGAGGATAAAGCCGCAATCCTTTCCTGTTTCTTTTTACAGACATGATACCAGCTGTAGGTGCGCGCGCACACTGACTGACGATATGACGTCTTTGTTTTAGCTAAGGTCCTACTTGGAACATAAAATTAGAAAAGATAAATAAATTCACAGACCGTTTTTAGACGACAGAACAAGAAAAATATAGTTGTGTAGGTTTTAAAAATTTTAATACCTCGTCAGATGACGTTTATTACTTTTTAATGGCCTTAATTTTTGTTAATTTCATTTACTACCTTTTACTACCTTTTACAACCCCGCGGATACCCTGTCGGTCGTTAAGATACCACCTATCACGTCCCCATTTGTTATATTTGTGAAAATATTATCAATTATTGTGGCACTATGAGTTGTAATTCTTGTTGGCTTTGATATCAATGGATACATATTTAAACTGTACATTGAGTTTATAAATGTGCTTATGTTATTTGAATCTGTTTTATTTCCCATATCAATGTTAAAGTCTCCACACAAAAAACATTTTTATTAAAACTCTTCTCCATTACCTCCAAGATTTTATCCGTGAATATTTCTATATTTGCTCCTGGTGATCTATTCATTCATTCAACCTTTATTTAGTCAGGTAAATCTTTTGAACCTCATGGGCTCATTTACGAAAGCGACCTGCTAAAACTAAAGAACAATGAACAGCAATGGTAGAATTTCCTTAAACAATAAACAATCAAACAATAAACAATAGAAAACAAAAGAGAGAGAAAATATATATATATAATATATATACATATATATATATATATATATACATATATATATATATATATATATATACATACATATATACACACATTCCTCCTTTTAACAAAGTATCAAAAAACTAGCAAAACATTATAAGGTAGACGTATAAAATCAAAGACAGGAACAAATCTGCATTGGTTTTTGCCAGGATTCCAACAGATTCTGAAAACCATTTAGAGAAGTCAAGGTCGAGAGCTTCAGATCTTTTTGTAAGATATTCCATGAAGCAGGAGCGGAGTAGGAGAAGGCCCTTTTTCCAAGTTCAGTCCTCACTGACGGAACACTGCAGGTAATCACCAACATCTATATACACAACTTATTATTATGTTTTTTTTGTTTTTGTTTATTATTTCTATTGTTATCATTTCCATAATATTATCAACTATTATTGACATTTCACTATTTAATTTACATTTTATTTCATTATTGACAAATAGAGCGACTCCACCACCTCTTTTATTATTTCTGTTCATATGATATAATTCATACCCCTCGATGTGAATATTACTTGTGTTATCATCATTGAGCCATGTCTCTGACAGCGCTATTATTGTAAAAGTTCTATTTAACTGTTTTAAGTAATCTGTTATTTTGGATATGTTTGCATTTATACTTCTGCTATTAAAGTGAATAATAGAGAGAACTCCATTTGATATATTGATGTCATTAAACTGCTCTTCATTATAATATTCGCTATCTTTTATTACAGGAAAATATTTTGCATCAATCACATTTTCAACATTATATATTTTAGGTTCTGAGTCTTCGTATGTTGTCATGTTCTAATGTATTTGTTCATTTCACTGTATATTTTATCCATTTTGAGTGTGAGTTGTTTCATTGATTTGTAATTTTTCATTTCCCGAATTCATCCAGATCCTTCAGCTCTTTTATAATTTTATTATTGAGCATGCATCAGGGTATCACAGTGTGATGTTTTGCAATTTTACATGAACCTTGTGCATATCTAAATAATAAATGGAGCAGGAACACTGCAGCACTGGCAAAGAAGGCTCACCAGCGTCTCTACTTTCTCCGCAAGCTGAAAAGGGCTGGAGCTTCAACCCCCATCATGAGCACCTTCTACAGAGGTGCCATAGAAAGTGTCCTGACCAGCTGCATCACTGTGTGGTTTGGTGCATGTACTGCATCATGCCGCAAGAGCCTCCAGCGCATTGTGAGAGCAGCTGAGAAGATCGTGGGCACCTCCTTGCCCTCACTGCAGGACTTACACAGCAAACGCCTCAATCGGAAAGCCCACCGCATGGCAGGTGATCCCACACACCCACTACACAGCTGCTTCAGACTGCTGCCATCAGGGAGGAGACTGAGGAGTCTCCAGGCTCGAACCAGCAGACTGAGAGACAGCTCTGTTCATCAGGCAGTCAGAATGCTAAACACTCTGCCTGCTCTGCCCCCCCTCCCATTTGAACTGCCTTAACACTAAAACTTTCTCACACATTACCACTCAACACAAAGATTTTAACACTAGACTCTGTGTCATCAAACGGGTTTTCACTAAACTCTCGGTCATGTGCTCATACAGTTTGCACTACTTCTCATACTTGCACTAATGTCTGTATTACATCACTGCCTATAATCATAATACTGTTTACATTCTCTGTTTACATTTATTAATACTGTTTACTTTTATTACTACTGCTTACATGTAATTACTACTGTTTACATTTATTTACACTACTCTAATATCTACACCACTGCTGGTACATATACAGTGTGCTCTGAACGGTCTTATTTAGGGATGCCCAATGTGCCTTACTGCATATGCCACTTTTTGCCTCTACAACAACATCAACTACTACCTCATACATATACTGTGTACATTGACTCATACGCTGCTTTGCCACTTTGCAAATGTCAATGCTAGAAACCTTTAGTTTATTTTAGTTATACTTTTTATACTCTTTTTTTATACTAGTATGCAAAAACTCAGGACAATATTATGTTCATTAAATGTTTAATGTTTTAGTTTTAGAGTTGGTGTAAATTTTCATACTCTTATACCACTATGCAAAAAACTCAGGACAGTGTTAGTTTTACTATTTTATGCTTATGTCTATTATTATATGTTTCAGTGTTTCAATGTTTAGATGTTTACTGTTGCACCGAGGGACTGAGAGAAACGCAATTTCGGTCCTGTGTATGTCCTGCACTGTACATATTGCAGATCTGACAATAAAGTTGACTTTGACTTTTTGACTAAAAGTGAAGATATTTTTAAATACATCTTTACTGTAAAAATCTATACTAAAATGGAAAATACATGGGTTTAAAGCAGGCAGAGAAGGCAATAAGTTAGGATTATGAATTAGGTTCAAAAGTTACAGCTCATGACGTACTCCATTAGAGCATGACATCTCTTCCACAACATCCTGTGGCAAAGCCTTTAGCGTGTTCTTCTTCTAGTGGTGACTGGTAAATAGCTTAAGGGAGCACTATCGCCACCAGGTGGTAAGAAGAGTTGGATTCTGGTCCCCGCCTACAGAACGGGTCCAGAAGTGTAAATGGAAACACAATCACACACAAGCTGATCTGGGCTGATCCAAGCTGAACTGAACTGCACCGTAACGGTGAAAAGGGGGCATAAAACACCTTTCATCTTTCAACACTTTTTGGTTTTTATACATAGTTCCCATGTGACGTCACAACCGTGTTACTTCCGGGTGGACCCTCATTTCGAGAGGCAGCGCAGGGGACAGCGCGGTCTAATGGATGTTCATTTTTCACATTTTTTGTTGTTGTTAATTTCTAATTAATTGCAATGGTTACTTCGTGTTGGGTCAGTGGGTGTTCCAGTCGAGTAAACGTTTGGGCAACGCGCAGGTTTCACTTAATCCAAAAAAAAAGTAAACGTGAAGGATTTATCTCATCGGAGAAACTCACAACAGCCCCATCTCTGCTTGGATCTGCTCAGAAGACGTCGTGCTTTTGGCCGGTAAACAAAATATTCTACATAAATCATTTTGTGAAACAATGTTAGAGTACAACTGTCTGTGTGTTAGAGCTGTTTTTTTTTTCATTATTTAGCAACACCGTCTTGCATGCTGTGGTTAGCTTAGCATCTCGCTAACGCGACAACGGCCTCCTCACGGTCTCGCACGGTCCACCGGGACCGGCGGGGAGACCGTCCCAGTGGGAGAAGGAGGACGGGAGCCAAGTCGTGCGGGCGACGCGTCGGTCCCATGGGACGTGCCCCCGCGGCCGCGACGGATCCACGCCGTCCGACCTGAGCTCGACGGACCCTCCGCTCCAGATGCTAACAACATGCTAACTTCCAACACGGTAACACTCAAAGTGCTGGTTCTGGTCCGTGTTCAGCTTGGACTGTTTGTTGGCTGTGTGTTATTTTAGTTAAACCTTTTTTTAGCTGGTTAGATCTGATTGAGACAGTTTACACATCTTTTTTGGATTTAAAGCTGTGAAGCTCTGTGCTATGAAGCCGGTGTGCGCTCCTCGTAGTAATTAAATAATTAATGATATCAGAGTAACTACTTTGTGACAAGTTGTCCGATTCGTCTGCCATGATTTCTTTCTCAAACTCATTTAACTCCGACCACTGCCATTTTGCTCTTGTTCCTTGGTGAAGCTGTGGTAGCTCGTGTTTTTGTCCGTATAATTTGCTCTGGTTGTTCGCGTCTGCTTGTTCACCATCTTGCTAGACTTTTCCGCCTTTAGATGTGGTGCGGAATCCGGTATTGCGCAATACTGGGGGCGTGTCTGGGAACTATGTATAGGTGTATTGGGATGTTAGCTCTTGCTACTGTTAGCTCATCATGGCTGCTGCTTCTCTCCCGGCTTCCTCTGTTTTCACTTGCTCCGTGTGTCAGATGTTTAGCTACTCCTCCTCCTTTAGTGGTAATGATACATGTAACAAGTGTAGTCTTATGGTAGATTTGGAGGAGAGTATGTCTGAACTGGAAGCTCGGCTCCACGCTGTAGAAAAACCAGTAGCTAGCCAGGTCTCCTTAGGCAGCGTGGAACCACAGGGACTAGCTCCCGTTAGTTGTCCTCCAGCAGACCCCGAGCAGCCGGGACCCCAGGCTGGCTGGGTGATGGTCTGGAGCAAGTGTAGTGCTAAGGCTAAGCCCAGTTCACCACCGACCCGTTCACGTTTCTAATCAATTTTCCTCGCTCAGTGCACTCCCGCTGAAAAGCAGACCCTGGTTGTTGGCCGCTCCATAGTCTGAAACGTGGCTTTAGGGACTCCAACGGCCATAGTTAAATACATTCCGGGGGCCAGAGCGGGCGACATTGAATCTTATCTGAAACTGCTGACTAAGGCTAAGGCTAAATACAGTAAGATTGTTATTCACATCAGCGGAAATGACATCCGGTTACGCCAATCGGAGGTCACTAAAATTAATGTTGCTTCAGTGTGTGACTTTGCCAAAATCATGTTGGACTCCGTAGTTTTCTCTGGCCCCCTCCCCAACCTGACCAACGATAACATGTTTAGCCGTATGTCGTCGTTTAACCGCTGGGTGTCCAGGTGGTCTTCTGACAACGATGTGGGCTACATAAGCCCCTTATCCACAGGGCCTTTTCGGGCTCCTATATACAGTAACTAGTTCGGGCTGATTGCATTGTTTATCCACAGTGTCTCTAGCGGTGGAACCCACCCGATTTTTGGGACCTGGTTCTCTAGGGTTCTAGGTCTGGTTATTGTTGGGTCCAGTTGTGACGTCAGCACACTGTCGGTCACTGATTGGTCAGGGGGAGGAGTCACTGGATCTTTCATAAACTTTTCAAAACACAGATCGGCCATTTGCAATTTCTTGGACACGGAGTAGCAGCTGGACCTATTTTAAAGATTTTAAAACCAATAATGACAACACCGTGGTCTAATGCTGAAGTGCTGGCGTTTTTTTGTACCTGCTGGCCGATGACAAAATTCAGAGCGAACTAGATGTAGCTCCGCTGGTCTACCCGGTCCTCTCCACTGGAGCCTCGGAGCCGGGCAGGGCGTCATCTCCTCGAGCTAAAAGTTATCTGTGGAAGTAAGTAAAAAGTGATATTTACCTTAACCTTTTTTTTTGTTAAAAATTGTGCGTAAATGGTGTTAAAAGTCTGTTTTCTTTGAGAGCTAAGTAGTAGAGAAGCTAGCTGGCTGTAGCTAGAATGTATAGCTTCGTGTAGCTTCTCATCACAATATACTACCGGTAGATATCGCCGGGATATGAATTTTATGTCATCACACATCCCAGTCAAATGTTAGATACAATAGGTATGTGTGACAGACAGACTGGCCAGCAAAAAACAAAACAAAAAAACCCTGTGACTACGGCCGTGTTTTGTCCCGCCGGCATATGTCGTCAGATCGCCATATACGTAGCACTGATGGCCATAGACGTAGCGCAAACTGATGGCTGCATCTATCCGCTGTGAGATCACCATATGCTTCTATTTAATTAGCCATATCACACCCTGACGTAGCAATTAACCAGTCAGATTATCAAATACTTTGTTATTAACAGCTATATGACACCCCAATCAGCCCTGAATTAGCAGAGCTGTATGACACCCTGATGCCTCAATCTGCCCTGAATAACAGCTTTATGACACCCTGAGTTAAGTTAACCTGTCAGATAATCATATACTTTATTAACAGCTGTGGGCGGCCGTGGCGTAGTGGTAATGGCAGTCGTCCCCCAATCGGAAGGTTGGCGGTTCGAATCCCGGTTCCCCACACCATGTGTCGTTGTGTCCTTGGGCAAGACACTTAACCCAGAGTTGCTCCCGGTAGGAATGGAAAGCACCTTGCATGGTAGTCTGCCGCTACCGGTGTATGAATGTGTGTAGCATTCAATGTGTGTAGCGCTTTGAGATTTTCACTAATGAAAAGCGCGTTATAAATTGAATTCATTATTATTATTATTATTATAACAGCTGTATTGCACCCTGACGCCTCAGTCTGCCCTGACTTGGCAGTTTAACAGCTGTATGACAACATGAGTTAACAGTTAAAGCAGCGGAATGATTATATTGGATCAGCATCTGATCTGATCTGATATTGTCCTTATATTGTTTAAATTAAATTCACAAAGCTCAGACTAATCGCTTGCACTGTTTGCACATAAACAGAGTTTTCACTCCGCCTGAAGTCGCACACATACTACACGCAAAGCGTCAACAAAACAATTTACTTACGGTTCAGGAAATGCATTGCACACTGTAAATTGTATAAAACACACAATAATGCCATGTGTACTTTGAACCAAAACAATTTACGGACTTACTTTTTGTTGTATCTTGCAGTGTAGGATGATCAGACGGCTCCTCTGAATGTCACAGGCTTATTGCAAAATGTGCATGCGTGCGCATGCGCATTAACTAAATGTTTGCTACCGTAAGATGATTTATTTTGATGTAAGATGATTTATTTGGGCAGTTACGTATTTAGGTTACTGTGTCTTTAAGAGACTTCTTCTTGGTGGGTTTTTGGGTGTGTTCAGGTTAAGCGGGCGAAACAACGGTAGACGCGGGCAGCGTTCATGAGGGGATGACGTTGTATTGAAGAGCTGAATAAAGTTCGTGCAGCCAAGCTATTCCCTTTCAGCGTGGTTACTCCTTCTCCACCCCACGACCTTCGGATGTGTTCGTGACACTTCTCCACCTCAAGCGGTGGTGTTACACTGGTGGCAGCGGGTTTGTGGACGCTTTCAGCGATTGGAGCGGTGAGCACATGCTTAGCATGCTATTAGCCAGATAGCTAATGCTGCACATGCTGATAGGCGCGTTTAGCTGCTGCTGAGGACGGACTTTTTTTTTATTCCTCCAATTTTTTTTCTACTAGTCTCAACGTCTAATACTCAGTGATGGAGAGTAACTTTTGGGAACAATTACCTTTTCATTCTGCTGCGGGTCGTACTAGGCCACAGTACAGCCACGTGTTTGTGGGGGATGGAAAAGAGGATTTTTCAAGATGGTGTAGACCAGGGGTGTCAAACTCATTTTCACCGAGGGCCACATCGGCATAATGGCTGACCTTCAAGGGCCAGATGTAACTTATAAATGTAACTAAATGTAATCTAATGTAATGTAAAATAAATGTAACTACCGTACTCCTTAATGTTGAATAACTCATTTATTATAACTTATTCAACTGACAATTACAGTTGCATAGAAAACATCTGTTTGCTTGTTGCTCTAACATAAATCCTTTTAAAATTTGTCAGCTTATGAAAACCCACATAACTCCATTAATGAAGGATGAAATTGTCCAAGTTAATTAAAAAAAAAAAACATAAAACTGAGCTGCAAAGAACATGTATGACACATGTAGCATCTCACCCAAAAAGGCTACACACAGCCTTGCATCCAACTGTGAATGACAACAATTTGTGTGCATACACATACCAAAATAAAGGTTGACTCAGTTCACAACTATATTACCGTACTCAAGTTGTTTGGTTAGTCTTTGATGAGGAGATGCTGCCTGTCCTTGAACACACCAAGTGGATTCTCTCTCTATGATTGATCATGTTCTGAAAATGATAAACACAAAACAAAATGCAAGCACAATCATTAAATTGCACACAGTTGAAATGTTCTTCTTCTTTGTTGAATTACATTTTATTATATTTTAATTAATCTAAAAAAGCTAAGTCTGGTCCTCTGGACATTTAAAAAACAAAACAAAACTTCATCTTTCAGGGATGAAGATGTTCACATCCTTGATAGAGAGGAACAATGGTTTGAGAGACGAGTAAAAGAGGCCATCTTTGTGAAAAGAAACCATCCAAGGAAGGGGAACATATTATTTTAGGTGGCTGAAATAATCACCTGTTTTTTGTTTTGTTTTTTTGAATGTCCAGAGGACCACACTTAGCTTTTTTAGATTTTTCTACCTGGATTATTGAGAATGCATCAGGATATATTTGAATTAAATTTTAAGAAAATGCTAACCTGACAAACAGGAAAGTGGACAAGATTGTCCTGTTTCACTTGCCACATCCATAAGTCCAATTTTCGCAGGAAAGCCGTGATCGCGTCGGACATCTGCGTGATGACTTGTTTGCGTCCCTGCAGCTTCTGATTCAGCTGGGCGAGATGGTCGGTTATGTCGCACAACACAGCAAAGTCACACAGCCACTTTGAAGCTAGCTTTCACTGCAGCCTCGTTTTTGGCTGTGGGTTTCATGAACAAACTCTGCTGCGACCGCAGTTTGCCTTTTAATTCTTGGCAGAATGTGTTGCTTTTCTTGAAGGCTAGCTTTAGCGTACTTAGCTCCGTGTTTGGTTTCAAAACCGACACCGCCTCGTAACACAAAAGACATACCGGTCTTTCTCCTGGAAGCACAAACAAGTATTCGCCTTCCCATCTTTCTTGAAACTTCCGTCTGTATCAACTTTTCTCTTTCT
>JBBPBX010058406.1:0-10531 GCA_038048925.1 Garcialebias charrua
CACGTCATTTATTGTATTGACATCTGGGGTAAAGCATGTAAAACTTTCATGGAACACTTATCCTCAAGAAAATGAAGCCTTCATCCTGCGCCCTGGATCCCTTCCCCTCGTCTCTCATAAAATCCAATCACTCTGCAATAAGCCCATTAATCACACAAATAATAAACAAGTCTCTACAATCTGGTCATGTTCCATTGCCTCTAAAAACTGCCATCATTAGGCCTCTTCTGAAAAAATCTAATTTGGATCCCGACATTTTTTCTAATTACCGCCCAATTTCCCACCTCCCATTTCTGTCCAAAGTGCTGGAGAAAGCAGTTGCTGCTCAGCTGCAGGACCACCTACAGCAACACTCTCTGTATGAGAAGTTCCAGTCTGGATTCAGAGCAGCTCACAGTACTGAGACTGCACTGCTGAGAGTAACAAATGATGTCCTCATGGCTGCTGACACTGGTTCTCCCTCCATCCTTGTCCTCCTTGACCTCACTGCAGCCTTCGACACTGTGGACCATAGTATCCTCCTCCACCGTCTTCATGTGGAGGTCGGTCTCTGTGACACTGTCCTGGACTGGTTCAATTCTTTCCTCTCCAATAGGCTGGAATGTGTTAGCCTTGGCAATGCCACTTCCCAGACAGTCGGTGTCTCCTGTGGTGTCCCTCAGGGGTCAGTTCTGGGGCCCCTGCTGTTTTCCCTCTACATGCTGCCTTTAGGTCAAATTATTAATCAGTTCAACATTTCTTTTCACTGCTATGCCGACGACACACAGCTTTACATCAGGACTGGAACATCATCATCATCCCTATCTCCGTCTTCACTCACTGTTCTCTCTGCCTGCCTGGAGGAAATAAAGGCATGGATGAATCAGAACTTTCTTCAATTAAACTGCTCGAAGACTGAGGCCATATTGATTGGCACCCCTCACCAGATACAAACATCAACTTTAACAACAATCTCCTTCTCTGGTCAAGACATCCCCCTCTCCACCTCTGTTACAAATCTTGGAATAAAAATGGACTCTCATCTTACATTTGAAAATCACATTAAGCATCTGTTTAAAACCTGCTTCTTCCATCTTCGAAACATCTCCAGACTTCGCCCATCTCTGACTTTTCCTGATGCTGAGAAACTCGTCCATGCCTTTGTCTCCTCCAGGCTCGACTACTGCAACTCCCTGTTTATTGGTATCCCTGGCAAAAACCTTCAGAAACTTCAATACATTCAAAACAGTGCAGCAAGGATTCTGTTGAGAGTTCGTAAATTTGAACATATTACACCCATTCTCCATAACCTCCATTGGCTTCCTGTCACCTACAGAATTCAGTACAAAACTGCTCTCATTACCCATCAATGCTTGCACGGCACTTCACCTGACTATCTAAAGGACATTCTTGCACCATATTCATCCACCCGGTCTCTACGATCACAGAACAGTAATTTCCTTCATATTCCTCGGACCAAATTGAGGACCATGGGAGACCGAGCATTCTGTGTGGCTGCCCCCCGCCTGTGGAACTCCCTCCCTGACGACCTGAGAGCTCCACAGTCACTGGTTGACTTTAAAAGCAGCATAAAGACCTTTCTTTTTAAGCAAGCCTATTCTGCCTCCACATGATTTTATCTTTGATCTTAGCTGATATTATTATTGATTTTATTTGATTTTATCACTTGTTTTATTTTTGATCTTTGCTTTGTTACACTTTGTAGCACTTTGAGATTTTTATTAATGAAAAGTGCATTATAAATGGAATTCATTATTATTATTATTATTATGGAACCAGTTTTTTTGTTACAGAAAAGAGCTATAAGAATAATTACCAGAAAAAGTTATTGTCACCCATCTAGCACACTGTTTCACCAATTGAAGTTGTTAAAGTTCAGTGACTTGGTGGATTGCAATATTCTGTCAGTCATGTATAGAGCTCATAAAGAAGAATTACCATTTAATATCCAAATGCTTTTTGTTAAATGTCAAATCTGTTATAATCTAAAGGGAGACAACATTTTTGTTAAACCCAAATACAGCACCAGTTTGAAGGGTGGATCAACCTCAATTCAGGGAATTGGTTTGTGGAATGTTTTGGATACTGAAATTAAAAATGCTGCTTCATTATATTTAAGAAATTAATCAAAACAAAATTATTACAGGGATATATATAAATTGGCTTTTGTGTGTTATTTTGTAATACAATGATTATGGTTATGAGTTATTTTTATTATATTATTTGTTGATGATTTTTTGTTTGAATTGACTGTTAGTAAATGGGGGCAGATATAATAAGATTTTCTCTTCATTCTGCCACCCTTCATTTTATTTCTTAATATTGTATAGTCACATTTGTGATACTTTTTTGTGTTATATTTTAAAATGAATAAATTTAATTAAAAAAATATGCATAATATTTGAACAATACAACATTGTCAGACTAGAACTATCAGTATGTTTTGATTTTAGTTCCCCTGTTACTCTCATGTGAATAAAGCAGTGGGATGCTGTCTGTACAGAAAATATTCCATAACACAAGTTCATCTTTTGGTTATTACTACATTTGTTCTATTGAATTCTTTCTTTTTTCAGGAAGGCCTGCACACAAGTCAAACACACTGGTCACCCACACTGAAGATGACACACACTTACTGGTACTCTTGAGAGGAAGCAGCAGATGAACAGAAGGTAATGACACAAGCACCTGGCACAATAATTCAAAAATATTAAAGTAAATCTAAGATAAAATTACTGAAATCAATATAAAATTGAACATTTATCTTTGTGAATGAGTAAAAATATTAGGAGCAACTGTATTTATTTTTTCTACTTTGAGTAGCAAACTTGGTCTTATTTTAGACTTTGTGATGCAAACATGACAATGATTACTAATCTTTTTTTAGGTACAGACTAGTGAAGGGTTGAGTTCCATCCAAAGAAATTATCCTACACCTGGGTCCAATCTTGGATCCTGGGGGATTGGCTGCTCCAATCGGGTGGTCCCACATGACGAGGAATCTGTACTAGTTTGTTTAAAATCAGAAACTGCACTGGTCTCCATCATTCCTTGTTGAAGAGTGTTTTTGATCTGGTATTTATTCTGTAGCCAAATCATTTTCATTAAAAGACATAAAGTCATCCACAGTTCTCATATTCAGTTTCAACAGTTTTGAATTTATAATTATAGCTTTTACTCTGAACTTTATCAGTCTCCTCCTGGAGGAAGAACCATACAGCAACATGCATGTTTTTATGTTTGGTACATTTCAATAAAACACTAAACTGGTAAGTTGCCAAACAACAATCACTATATCTAGGTTTTATTTATGTGCAGTAGAACTACTTCTCATTATTGGACATTAAACAACGTATCTTAATTATTGAAATAAAGAAGGTGAAACTTTGTGCAACTGTTTTATTCAAACTAAAAGCACATGTACATTTAGGAATGCATGTTTCACAGCAACACCAAATGTACTTCAAAAGCAGATTTATTTATAGAAATTATATTTTCACTCATTTGTTACTGTGGTACATGACTGCACACAACTTCTGGACCAACTGGAGCTTCATCCATCTCCTTGAACTCACCTTATGCAGTAATACAACACAAAGGAGGAAAATAATTAAAATGCTTTCAGGGTTTAAAGCAACATTTTACCAATAGATTAAAAGGAGTTACCAAATTGTAACTTTTCACCACTAACTTTATTAACAAAGGCAGATCATAGTGGAAAATAAATATCAGTGACATTTACTGTAAAACGTTAAATACTTCGACTGAGCAATAATTACAAATAATGTATTTTGTTAACACTAGTTTAAGTATGAAAGGCAGTCATAGGCTAAATAAATAATCTAGTAATGTGAGAAATATCAGCGATCTTTACTGTGGTACAAGTTATATAAGGTAAGCTGAAGTAGCTTGTACAACATTGTTGATATTTACAACCATCTTTAATGTAGCAAACATTAGCTTAGCTGTAGCTTTTAATATTGTAATGATTGGCTCCCTTCGTCCCCCTCTGTTAGTCAGTTAGTTAGTTTATTAGTTTCACTTCCAGTTTATTCACTCTTAGTTTACCTCCAGTTCTGTCATCCTGTAGTCAGTTAGTTTATTAGTTTCCCTTCCAGTTTATTCACTCTTAGTTTACCTCCAATTCTGTCATCCTGTAGTCAGTTAGTTTATTAGTTTCCCTTCCAGTTTAGTCTCATGTTTATTCACTCTTAGTTTACCTCCAGTTCTGTTATCCTGTAGTCAGTTAGTAAAGACTCAGTTTAGCTTCCCGTTCCTGCTCTGTGTCTTCGTTAATTGTCCTCAGGTGTTTGATATTGTCTCGTCTGTGTGTATATAAGCCCTGTTCTGTGTCTCAGTTATTGTCGCGTCGTCGTTAGGTACAGCCTAGTCTTGTCTTGGTCCCGTCCTGATGGTTCTGTTGAAATGTAAGTTTTGCTGCCTTGCCAGCTCTTTGATTTATGTTTATTAAAGTGTTCATTTTGTACCTCTGAGTCTGAGTCCCTGCCTGCACAACTGAATTCGTTCTGTCCTGTGTAAATCCTGACAAATATAGCAAACATCGCTGATATTTACTGTGGCACAAGTTACATTAGCTAAGCTAATCTTTGTTATGTTAAAAATCACTTATATTTACTGTAGCACTATACATGAGCTTAGCACACAGTAAATAACAGCTACAGTTTACTGTAGTAAAAATTAGCTTAGCTGCTGTAGCTATGAGGGACGTCATCTATGTGTACATTATTGTAATCACTTACTCTGCCAGTCACCAGAACTGTTATTAACATGAAGATTTGGATGTCCTTCACAAATCTGTCACTGAATATAAGCATCCATTGTAGGTTTTGATATATATTGTAGGACTTGGTAAACATTACAGTCAGTCCAGAAATCCAGTACTTGGACAGAACACCGTACAAAAGTTCAAGAGGTCATTAGAACATCTGGTAAAGAACCACAATAACAAAGTCATTAATCTTAAACTTGTTTTCCTTCATGGGAGGAAAAACTCTTACCCTCTGACAAGAAGCAGATAAGCTAAACTGTTTATGTTCCCTTGTAGGGAAATACACTGTCCCTGCGTTTCCCAGAACTGGTTTCATTTCTTCCAAAGACGAGACTGTGTACGTGTAACTTTCCTTCCCTGTCGGGAAGTAAACTCCTCTAATGACGTCAGATGAAGGTATAAATGAACCTCCATTGCTATTCTGGGACAGATTCGGATACAGATTCGGATTTGATTTGGTATAGACTGTTCAGCTGTATTTGTTCCATATTAACTTATTAAAAGAATTCCTCCTGCTGGCAAAGAGAAGGTCTCCTCGTCTCAATTATTTAATACGAGGATCAGTGTTTGCCTCAACAGTTGGCACTCCAAACGTGGGTAAGCCGTCTGACCTCGGCTGCTTTTTTCCAGCTGAGACGGGAGATGCATGGGCCCTGGTAATTATACTTTGTTTTATAAAACGAGCTATTTTCCTTCTCAGCTGGTGGAAGAAGCCTGGTGAGGGCTTTTTGAACCCTTGTAATATAAACAAGGACTTTTTGTTGCCAGCAAGAGCAGATATTGAAAAACTTGCAGGTTTTGGGCTGTTTGCATTGATTACAAATTGAATTTTAAATGGTTTACATAAGCTGACAGTCAAATTGGAAAATAATTGACTATTAAACAGCCTTTGGTGTCGACAGTAAAATACAGTTTTAAGTGCTTTAGGTTCATACTACAAGCACTTATATCTAAGTGAAACTGTATTTGGGTAACCGGTCTTATAAAAAGCTATGCGTATAGTGTTTGTGTGCACAAGGAGTTAAATATTAGCAACAAACGTAAGAGTAAGTTATGAAAAAAAACTGGACGAGTTCCAGTCTCCTCTGTCTAGACAAGGAGTTTTAAATCTGAAACGTTTCAGTTCTGGGCGCAAGTGGAAATAAGCGACAGATGTAAGAGTTAAAGCTGGGATGATCACCAGTCCTTTTTGTCTATAAGGCAGTAAAGGGTTAAATCTGTAAATTTTACAGTCTTGGGCGCAGTGGAATGCGGCAAGTGTAAGGTTAGGTATGTATGTTGAATTTGGCACTAAATTTAGTGAAATGTGATACATACAACGCGTTTGGTGAGAATAACATCATAACATGGTTAAAGGCCTGAAAAGAATACAAACTGTGCACAGTTGAATAAAACAAATATCTTTATTAAAAACTGTACATGTACATTCAAATACAAATATTTAATATTGAATTTAATATTTAATAATATAATTTAATAATAGCTATGAACAAATTGCTTAAAATGCACTAAAAGTGTTAATAAATAAAATAATAAAATATAGCGTTAATACATAAATTATTGACTAAAGTGTTAATATATAAACTGAATCAATAATTAAAGTGTTAATAAAAATAAAGTGTAAGGTTACTACATAAACCATGAAAATTATAATACAAAGCCATTGTTTAGAGTAGTACAGAGCTGTGTGAGCTGTGTGAGATGCTGCATGTCTGTACTAAATTTAGATTTGCAGGAGACTGCTGCTTTCCTGTGTGGAGGAAGGCATTGTGTTGACTTTAAGCTGTCTGAAAGAAGCTACGCTCTTTCTGCCGGTATTTACATGTGCATAGAATGTGCTGTTGGAAAACTTTCGATGTGAGAGTAATTTCTGCTTGTTAAAATAATTGTCTGCTGTTTTTGGAATTTCCTGTTTAAACTAGCCGTCTCGTAGTATTGATTGAGTGGAGATGAGGAATGTTTTTTCCAAGGAAGTTGGAGTGTTAGACTTTTGTAAAGTGTTAAAATTCTTCTAAGGTCATGCGTTTCTTGATCGTTTTTACACTGGTAGCTGTCATCTGATTTTGCTGGATGTGAAGAAAACATTGTTGTTTTGAGTCGAGGAGAGTCAAAATGGTTGTTTGTGCTGTGGTTTTCTTTTTTCTTCTCTTCTTCCTGTGTGCTACGCCGGTGCTTTGATGGATAACAGATGTTTCCTGAAATGAAGCAACGCACACACACAGAAAGGATTAAACAAAGAGATGATCACACACATTAGTTTTAAACAAAACGTCCTGTCGTTTCTGGTTTTAGAATGTAAAAACTTTAAAAAGTATTACATTTAAGAGTAATTGACGCATACATTTATGTTTATCTTAAAGGGGACCACATATGCAAAATTCACTTTTTAATGTTTTTGTACTCAACTTTGGGTATTTACTTCATAAAAAAACAGTCCTAAGGCCAAAAAAATGCACCCAGTGGTTTATTTACTATAAGTATATTTATTTATCTTAGATAGAAACGGCCCGATTGCACTTCCTGCGGTTTGTTACGTCACAAACCGCAGCCACAACCCACAGCCACAACCCATCCCAACCTTTGTCCCGCCCCCGTCACCTAGCAACCCCTGGTAATGCTCCACCCACGCGGTTCCTGAGTTCATCTCAGCCTGCACACTAGGTGGCGGTATGCACCTAACAGTTGTTTGCGATCCGCCATAAATCAAATGGAGAAGAAGAAGAACAGTTCATCTCAGCAGAATGGCTCCTAAAGTTAAATGTTGCGTTGTTGGCTGCATTACACAACATGTGTTGATACACACTCTTCCAGTCTCAGAGAGCAGAGATGCGTGGCTTAATTTTATTTTTAATAGCAATGTCCAGGCGACATTACCGTAGAAGAATTACACTTCTTATACGATGAAGGACTACTTTCGTACAACTGCCAGTTTGGTTGAGTGGTTAGCGCGCTCGAACGCCACTCGGGAGACTTGGGTTCGCATCTTGTCCATGATCTTTTTTTTTCCCCCCCCTTTTTTTTTTAAACTCCTGGCGCAGATAATGGAGCACTAAGCAGATTTAAAATTGATAGTTTTCAGATGGGAACAGATGTGTGCATGTTTGTGTGAGTGTGTGTGTTTGTGTGTCGGGCCAGCACGCTCCTCGGAGAAACACAGATAAAAAGATAGCCCCGCTGTGAGTGTGTGTGTGTGCTTTGCTGCATCCAGCTCGCGCGCACAGGCAGAGGGTGGGAGAGTCAGAGGAGACATTACAGAGGAAGAATAAAAAATGACACGACAACTTGTACACTCTGATCTGTCGTGGTCCAGTTCAGCTCAGCTCAGCTCGGCTCTGTGTGGTAGTAACGTGAGTTGACTTCCTCGTCTGCCTTTGGAGGGCGGAGTTAATGCAAGCAGAACTTTGAAGGGCGTGCCACGAGATCTCATTATCATAAACCGGTCGTTCAAAACGAAAGTTAAAAATGGCAGAATTAAAAAGGGTATAATTGATTATCTAAGAATTATTTTGTGTATTAAATTGAATAAACAGTGTCTGGTAACCCCAAAGAAATACCATAAAAATTTTAAAAACATATCTGTGGTCTCCTTTAAATACACTGTGTAGAAAAATTGAAGGCAACGCCTATTGACTATGGGCCAATACAGGGGGCCAGCAGATGCACACGGAGCACACATATACCACACACAGCAAAAATGAGAAACAGAAGAGATACGCACATACATTTTTACACAGACATCATCAGAGTTTGGGTAAACTCACGTATACACAAAGAGATAAACTCGCATACAACCTAGTTTAAACTAAATGTGAAGTTAATTCTGGTTTCATAAAAGTAGAAATTTTAAATAAAGTGCTTAAGTGTTTAATCTAGGAATAATAAGACGTCTTCATATGTGTATCTGAAGAAAAAACTGTGTGAAAGAAGCTGGGGACCCTGCCCTTTGGAAAATTGGCAACTCCACCACACATAATCACACAGAGGCACAGTAGTGTCAAGGGAACCGTTCTCAGAGCAAGGAGCACGCACATACATTCTGTAACACAGACATCATCGGAGTTTATATAAACTCACATACGCAAAGTAGATAGAAATATACAGACACGTTCTCACAGTGTAACAAACAACTTCAAATTTGTGTATTCATACACCCTTAAGTACACGTCTACCTTATAATGTTTTTGCTAGTTTTTTGATACTTTGTTAAAAAAAAATATATATATTTTTGTTTTTTTTTCTTTCTTTTTGTTTTCTATTGTTTATTGTTTGTTTGTTTATTGTTTAATGAAATTCTATCACTGTTGTTCATTGTTCTTTAGTTTTAGCAGGTCACTTTCGTAAATGAGCCCATGAGGTTCAAAAGATTTACCTGACTAAATAAAGGTTGAATGAATGAATGAAAAGTATATAAATGTGATCCAAAGCTCTGATTAGTCTCGTTAGAATGATTTGTTCAATTAGTTTGTAAAGATCTTGTGGACTTTTGTATAATTTGTAAAGATCTTGTGGACTTTTGTATAAATGGGTAAATAATGCACAGATTGTAGTGTAACAGTGTTTTGAGTGTGTTGAGATTAAATAGAAAAGTACTATATATGTATATAAATTCATTTATGATATGAATTTTGTAGATGTTTAAACTATATTCAAGAGCATTCAAGAGCAAGACCGACCACCCATCCACGCACACACAGTCAGAATGAGCACACGAGCACGGAAACCTCTGCGTTGGTTACACAATGTGAAATACATGAAATTTATAAGGTCAAACAAAACCTGATTAAGTTGAATATCTTAGATATTTGTTTAAGACAGTGGAAGGAAAAAATTGAAGTATAAAAGACTATATATGTACGCTAAATACTCACAGTCCATGAAGAAGCCAATGTGTTGCTGGTTTCTGGGACCGTGTGTGGGTCTCGAAGGTCCAGCTCTGCCTTATTTCCACACACTCACATGCATGTCTCGTTCACCCCTCCTGTATTTTGGCTGCGGGCTGTGCGAGACCAGTGGAAAAACACACACACGCACACACAAACAACTTCATGTGAGAAACTAACAGGAAACTGAGTTGAATATAAATTCATTCTAAAACTATATATTCGTTCTGACAACAACGTACACTGTAAAATAAAAAATAAAAATAATAATAATAATTATAATAATGATAACTGTACTGTGCTCACCCTTGACAGAGAACACATTAAACGTGGAGAAGAAGGGGTGTTGGTTAATCTTGCCGAACAGAGCGTCTGCCTGCTTTGAGTGTGGATCATAATACCATAAAAGGAATTGATCAAGAGTGCAAATCATGTACTTCATCTCAAGGCAGAAAGTTTTTGTGCAGAAAACAATTGGAACTTTAAATAAATACTTTCATTCAAACCTTTATGAACAGTTGAATGTATTTTATTCATTAAAAAATAAACATATTTTTCAAATTATACTATAGATTTACTTTAAATGCAATTGATGTTATAACACTTTAGGTAAATAATTATTAAAAGTTACATCTTTGTCTCTCTGTACCAGAATAATGTTTTTTACTTAGATTGGATCTCTCTGGTATAAACATATATAACTAAAATGATTTAAATGCAGAAATAATTTTATTTATATTAGACAAACTGAACAACATCACCAAGTGTGCTACAATTTTAAGATTGATTTAAAGCTCTGTAATAATAGTGATCTTTCAGTATGAACTTTGATTTTGTGAAAATAATACAAGAGAATGCTAAT
>JBBPBX010058406.1:10661-22114 GCA_038048925.1 Garcialebias charrua
GAGGAACAGAGGCGCTGTCACTGAAAACAACTGTCATGCACCTATGATGAACTGAATATGAGCGCTGAGAGACACTGAGACACTGGAGCACGGTGTGGATGGACACAATGTGTTAAGGGGGACACATAAACAAGATGACATCCGTGAACTGAAAAATGGGGCGAAGGCTGCTACGAGCAACTTTGAAAAAGAAAGTCAGCTGTTGCAGAAGCCGAGAGGCTGAACTCAGTCACATGAAGTCTTTTGGACACACGCAGTAAAAATATGAACTGAAATGGACACTGCGAAGAACTGACGATCATGAACAATGTTGCATCCGGTGACAAACGGTGAAGCACACAAAGTGAGAGTATGTTTACTGTGAGCATTTGTTGAAGTTTAAGTTTACTTAATTTTATATGAATAATTGTTCAGATTTCATACTGAAATGATCTTTGAAACAAATTAATTTAAATTTTTAAAGCCAATTAAGTCTGAATCAGAATAGGACATTTTAAGTGAACACATTAAGACAAAATGTTAATGTAACAACTTATGATCTAAACAAAAGTTTATCTTTAGGTCAGAGGATTTTGGGCTGTGTTTTCTAAAAAGAACGTGTGAACAGTACATACAGTTCAAAAAGAAACAACTTTAAACCAAGAAAGTGGCCATACAAATAAATAAATACAATTTACATCCGGGTATACAAAATTATTAGAACAAATCATATATTTTATGTTACAGATAAATAAACTTTTAGATACAAAATTGTTGTAAATTATAATTAATGTCTGAATCACATGTTATAATTTGACCAAACATTCATACAAGTATTGTGTTAGACAGATAATAACATACACACTTTAACATATATTGTGACAACATATCACATATTCATTGTCATGTACCAGGTCTTGGATTCTAAATAAGTTAGGCACCAGAGTGCAACAGTCAGGAACATTCTTTGTTTGTTACTGATGGCAAGATTAGATAAGAAAGGGTCAAATGGTTGACAGGAAGTCAGGAGACGGGGGGAAGCAACAGAGAAGCAGTTCAAGTTTTTAGTAGTTATGATGTTTGTTGTAGCTTATGACATTTTTAAGAGTAACAGTTGTTGTGTGAGACGTGCTTTCATGACTGATCTGTTATAAATATTCGACGCATACTTGGTACAGCATTGTAAAATTGTTGTACTCGAATTTGACTGTAAGTTGTTGGATAAATGCCCGTAGGTTTAAATGTGTTTGTGATAAATAAATAAATAATTGGGTAAGTTAAAGAGGATTGCTACGCTGTGCAGGAATGCAAGACTGCAGTGAGACTTGTATGACATAGCACAGAGCAGACAGGAAAGTCACTGTTTATGACAGCTGTGGGACTCTGAGTGCTGATGTCCAAAAAAACTTTGTGGAGTTTGCAAATGTTTACATGCGCAATGAGGATTTAGTGTAGTGATTTAGTGATTTAGATTTAGTGTTGTGTTAAACACTTAAGGGGACAGACGTTTGTATGATCAGAATTTTACAGTTAAGTTAGGGAGGCCAGATCAGTTTGCACATTTAGGTAATTAAGAAACTATCAGAACTGAATTGTTAAATAGTTTTGTTTTTAAAGTAGTGCGGAGTGTAATGTGTATTTGTGTTGATTGTAGATTTGGATAGGGGTTGTTCATTTGGTTCTGTTACTGGCAGATCACTGTTGTTTGCACTGGTGGTTGGGGGCAGATGAGATGAGATTTTTTCTTTCTGCCAATTTTTTCAATTTTCTATTTTGTATGTTGCTATGTGAGAGGATGTTTTGTGTTGTGTTTTTATTTAAAGTAGAACTAACATAACAATGTAATTTTACCGTTTGAATCCACCGTGTTGCCTTCCAAGCCAGGACAGAGTGAACGTTGTCTTCCCCTCACAGTCTCGCGGGAGTTGTAGACGGGACTTCATAGGCAAAGTGGGCGGTTCGTTCGAACCGGGCGAACCCCCCCTGGCTACGCCCATGCCAGTGTAGTTTATTGTACCTTGAGTAGCTTTAAACTACATTGACTCTTCAACGATTGAGATTTAACAAAACGAACTGCATGTTGGCATAGTTAAATCCATATCATTCATTAACCAATGTTAATACAAAACCTTTTTGGCTGGGAGTGTTCAGAACCAAACAATATCTCAACTAATGACAACAGTAATGACTAAATACAAGGAAACAACGTTTCACTGCTTCGACACACTCTTGTCGTCAGATTCCAAAGTGCAACACACAAGAAAAACAGGTCTCAACTTTATGACCGAGGTCAAATTAAATCTCGTGGATTTAAACGGTTGTTAAGGTTAGTTTTTGTTGTGGGTTTTAGGCTTAGCGTTTCTAAGTTCAAATTGGACAATGCGACTTATAGGGTGGGAAATACGGTAGTTTAAACCTGATTAGTTTATTTACTAACTTGTGTTTGGACGACCTTATTATCCCATGAAGTCGGTGAGTTTGTGAGATCTTTGTCTTTTGTGGATTCATTGAACGCCTTGTAAGGTTTGATCTGATTTCGATGTACCCATTTAGCAATTGGCTCTTTGCGGCCTTTGCTGATTTTGATTTCGTAGACGACTGAGGACACTTTGTCTGTTATCAGATGAGGTCCAGTCCACCTGGGCATTAGTTTGCGGGCGAGAGTTCCGGTCTCGGACCCTCCTTTCCCGGTTGCTGGGGCGAACGTATAGTACCAGACTCTGTCTCCCACTTGGAGTTCATTATGAGAGGCCTTCTGGTCGTAGTACGCCTTGCGTCCTTCAGCGGATTTTTCCAGGTTTTTCTGGGCGAAAGCAAAAGTGTTTCTGAGGTGTACATTCAAATCTTTCATGTATTGTTGTGTAGTGTAGGCTGTCGCCATGGCGGCGTCGCCTGGTTGGTACAACAGGTGTAGAGGGAGAGTCATTTGTCGACCGGTCATCATCTCGAAGGGAGAGATGCCAGTTGATGTGTGTGGAGTGGCTCTTATGGCCATGAGGACCAGAGGGAGTTTCACGTCCCAGTCCTTGTGGTTTGCAGCCACGTATTTCTTCAAAATACTCACCACAGTTCTGTTTGCTCTCTCAACTTGGCCTGAAGCCTGTGGGTGGTAGCCGACATGAAAGTTGGCCTTGACGCCTAGCGTCTTCCACAGTTCTTTCATCACTTCACCTGTGAAGTGTGTACCTTGGTCTGAGTTCACCCGAAGGGGAAGTCCAAACCTTGAAAATATATGATTCATTAACAACATAGCAGTGGTTTGTGCTGTGTCGTTGGGAGCTGGTAGGCATTCTACCCATTTGGTAAATGCACAGGTTACCGTGAGAAAATATTTATTTCCTCTAGAGCTCTTAGTGAGTGGTCCAACCCAGTCGATCTGGAGGTCAGACCATGGGAATGCAATGCCTCTGCTTTGCAGTGGTGCTCTGTGAAGTGGTCTGGTTGGCTGAAACTGGCCACAGACCACGCACCCTTCAATGTAGTCCTTGACATCCTTTTTCATTCCAGGCCAATAGGCAATTTGTTTTAATGCCGTCAGCGTGGCTTTATCTCCTTTGTGTCCTGCGGACGGGAGATCATGGGCATGAACTAACATCACCCCCCTTTGGTCATGGGGAACCACGAACACAGGTGAGGACGTTGGTCCATGAGCGAAAGTTAGGATGCCCTTGATTAGTTTTAGCTGTTTGCGCAGCTGATAGAGGACCTTAAGGTCTGGATCGGAATCCAGGTCGTCTTTAGACGGAGTATTTTTGTCTGGATCAGTCAGGTACAGTATCATGGAGTTGATAGCAGGATCCGACTTCTGTAGTTGGATGATGTCTGGGTCAGTCAGTGCGGGTCGTACAGAGACTGCATCGTCAGCAGGTCTGGCTGCGGCCTGTGCACGTGTGACTGCCATAACCCTGACTGTAGGTTGTATTGACAGAGTCTTGATTAACCAGGAAGGGTCGAAGGACCATAAAGGACCTTCGTCGGCTCCTTCTTTGGCTAAGGATTCTGCAATGTCATTGTAGTGCTTGTCATCGCCTGGGACTCTAGAATGTCCAGGAACTTTCTTACAGTAGATCTGTAAGTCGAGTGATGTCACCAAGTGATCACACGCTATGAAAAGGTCTTTGTGCTTCACCACCTTCCTGTCGCTTGTTAGGAAACCGTTCAGTTTCCACACAGCAAGGTGACAAGCGAAACTCAAACGAGCATAGTTAGAGTCAGTGCAGATGACTAGCGTCTTGATGGAGTGTTCTACTACCATCTGGAGAGCTATTAGGATTCCTGCAATCTCAGCGTACTGAGAAGTCTGAGAGCCTAATTTGTAGCTGAAAGTTATCTGCTCTTGGTCATGGAGGAGAACCCCTCCAACACCTGCTCTGCAGATTTTGTCGCGGAGGAATGAAGATCCATCCACGTACAATGTTGTCATATCTTTGCAGATATTGTCATCGAAGAAGTGGTGATTCGGGTCTTCAGTTACTGGGGGTTTCACCTCAACCGGCGGCTGGGTGGCTGGTACATCTTGTGTACACTTTTGGCAGATTGCCAAGTCCGTCCCCAGATGTGACTTCTTGTTTTGACCATAACGTATGTCTAGGTTAAAACTTTGAAGCGCCATGAGCCACGTTGCAACACGTGAGTTTGTTACCACACCATCTCTGATGCGTTCACTGTTAAGAAAAGTCACTGGCTGGTGTTGTGTTTCCACAATTATTTTCTGTCCACCAATGTAGCTGGAGAAATGTTTTACTGCCCACACTGTGGTCAGTAGAGCTTTCTCACAGTCTGAGAATCTCAACTCGGGGCCTGCCATCGTCTTGCTGGCGTAGGCCACCACACGCTTGTCTCTGTCGTGTATCTGGTACAGACCTGCACTTATACAATGAGCTGAGAAGCCCACTTCCAAGTAAAACTCTTTGTTGTAGTCTGGGTAGACTAAACATGGGGCTGACTTGATCCTGTTTATGAGAGCGTCCATTGCCTGCTGCTGTTTGTCAGTCCAGACAAATGGAACGTCTTTCTTTAGGAGTTCAGTCAGTGGCTTTGCATGAACTATGAACTGGTTCGAGTAGTTACACACGCCAAGAAAACTTTGTAGTTCTTTGATATTGGTGGGGACTTTGAGATTGTCAAGGCCTTGGGTGCGAGTCAACTGTGGTTGTACTCCGTCTGGACCTACGAGTAGGCCAACGTAGTCCACCTTGGTTCTGCACCACTGGCAATTAGACAGTGATATTTTAGCACCAGCAGTTGTCAGCTGATTCAGAACGTGGTCGATCTCAGCCAAATGTGAGTCCAGTGTTGGCTGCCTCAGAAGGATATCGTAAACGTAAATCAGTGTCCCACGCTCATGGGCATCTGGACATGCTTTGTTCAAGAAGATGTTGAACTCCGCAGGTGAGTTAGCGTAGCCAAAGGGACACCTGGTAAAAGTGTATTGTCGGCCACCAAAGGCGAGAGCTAGTTTGTATTGGTCCTTGGCGCGCACAAGGATGGTCCAAAAACCAGAGGCGACGTCGAGGGTCGAGAAGTACTTACCATTGGTGACCTTGGGCAGTTCCTGTTGGAGCTGGGTCATTGGCCACCGTGATAAGGGGACTTGTTTGTTTAGCTTTCTGTAATCAATTGTGAGTCTCCACTTTCCATTTGGTTTTAACACTGGCCACAAAGGCGCAGAGTAAGTGCTGTTACAGTATCTGATGATACCATTCTTTAGAAGGTTATCAAGGATTTCCCTGATAGGTTGATGTGCTGCCAGAGGAATCTTGTACTGTCTGACAAATGTGGGTGGAGCTTCGGGCGGGGTTGGGATGCTCACTGAGTGGAGCGTGGTCAACCCACAATCCATTGAGTCGGTTGAAAATGATTTCTCAAACTTTAAGAGTACTTGACGTAGTCTGTCCTTTTCTCCATCAGTTTTCAGGGCATCGGCTTGGGCGACCACCTGTTCGATCTGAGAAGAAATTAAGAGGGGTTCTTGTTCTTTGGGGAGCTCCAATGAATCCCTCTCTGTGTCATTTACCCTGTTTATAGGCAGGACACTATAGGTATGATAGCTTAGGCTGATGTCTTGGTTTAGACCGACCCCATAGACTGTGTCTTGGTCGATCTCATTGACCGAGACGAGAGCTATGGCCTGTTTTGGCTTTGTGAACAAGACTTGCCCCGTGTATTCATGTGGGATCAGGTATTCTGGGAGTCCTCCCAGAAATGTAATGCTCAGCTCAAAATCATGGAAATCAGTGGAGATCAACCATCCTATTTTTGTGTATTTCTTGATCAGTACCGCTTCCGTGCCTGTGTTACACACAGCAACAGATGTGGTTCTGCAGTCGAGGCTCATTTGTCTCGTGGCCTCAATGGACAGTCCTAAGTTGTAAAACTTAGGAGATAGTTGAAAGTATGCCTGCTTTTGGCTAATAGCTTGATTAGCTATGATGTGAACTTCCACCATCTGGTTCATTGCCTGAGGTAGTACTGTGATGGATTGGTTGCAAGCAACCTCGCAGACTTCTGGTATGGTCTGTCCAGCTTTGAGATTTTCTGTGCTTAGCACAGGAGAATCCATTTTGTCTGTTTCCAGCGACCACAGTACATTGTTGACGGTGTCCACTCGGACACCCAATCTTACCAAAATGTCAGAGCCTATATAGGATGCATGTGGTAAGTTTTGGACCACGAGGAACGGGTGGACCAGTTCTCGTTTGTTCCAGTTCATGTTCAGGCGAATGACTCCATTTGCGGTCATTACCCGCTCACTGTTGGGATCGAGATGAAAGCGTAAAGCTTTCTTCGTTAGTTCTAGACCCATTTGTTTTTTAACCAAGGTTTCATAAAGAGCTTGGCTGATTGCTGAATTATCTGTCCAAGGAGACAGTACAGCATCTTCGGTGTGGGATCCCTGGATCTCGACACCTTTTACTACCTGTTGTAGGTAGTGTTCAGTGAGTGCTGATTGTTTCAGCTCGCAGAGGAGGCTTTCTTGTTGGGCCTCTTCTGCCTCACCTGTTTTTGTAGGTTCACTTACCGGGCTCTTGTCCTCAGATGAGGTGTCCCGTGTGTCCTTTGCGGTACCTGCGGTTAGGCAGTCTGTATCACAACTAGGAGGCACTTTTATTGGCAGAGGCTTTCTCACTGTGCTCCACATTTTCTGTCGGCCATAGTCTATAATTGCATCAAAGCGGTTTATAAAGTCTTGGCCAACTAGAAATGGGAATGAATCGAGTGTAGACACATGTACCGGGTGGTATAATGTCATTTTGCCAATCTGCATGTGAACCATAGCTATAGCTGTTAGGGTTGTTCTCGTCTCTGCGAGACCCTGCAGTTCTATAGCACTTTTTACAAGGGGTATTTGCCTGTGAACACCGATAGCGGCGGTCCGTAGTTCCTCGAACAGTTTGGCTGACATAATGGTAATGTCGGCTCCGCCATCCAGGAGTGCTTCATGCGTGAGGACCCCTTCCAGTGTGATTGGCAGGTAAGCTTTCATAGCCTCCCCCCTTTTTTCAAAGTCACACAGAAACCTTAAAGGTTTCGGCCAATCATTCTGTTTACGTTGACCTCTGACTGTGTAATCTTTCTTCATCTGAACCGTCAGTGCAGTCACCAACATGCCTGAGTTTTCAGTTTTTGGCGGGTCACTGTCGTCGATGATTGAGTTCCCCCCCCCTTGTTTGATGAGGGGCTGTTAGAGTCTGTGACAATAATGTCATGGTCACTGTCAACGTCTTGTTGACTGACACACTCTGGACTGTCAATGTTTGGACTGTCATTATCCTGATTGTCAGCATTCTGACCATCAGTGTCTTGTTGACTGTCATGATTTGCGTGCTCTGACTTACTATCAACGATAGTGCTACACATCACTCCAGGTTTGTTATCATTGCTTGTATTATCCAACTCTTTTAACAACCGACGTATTTTCTCCATGTCCTCTGGGGACAGAGAATTATGGCCTTTCTTCTGGAACTTTTGCGATTTTTTGCCTGTCTCGGACTGTTCCATTCGAGGGGCAGGAGGGGCTTGTCCTTGACCTGGGGGTTCCTGTTGGGACCCCCCTTTGTGATATGGTTTACTTTTGTGACCATCTTTCTTATCTTTAGGACGTGCGCCCCCCTTTTGAAATCGTTTTCCGAACTCTGGGTCTTGTCTGAGCCACTGCGGGTCATAGTTCCAGCGGGCACCTTCACTACGTGGTCTGTTAGGTCGAAAATTCTGTTTTTTCTCACCCTTTGTAGGATAGGGTGTCGGTTTCCGCGCCCCTTCCAGCTCTAGTGAGTTGGATTTGACCATTTCACCAGGACACACCTCAAAGGGTGTTTTGTTTGGTGTGCGACCTGTAAAAACATCTATCGCGCACTCTCTTATTTCTTCGATGGACCTCCGTTTGTAGTTTGCGCTGACATGTACTTTCTCTCTTATGTCAGGGCAAAGATTTTTGCTGAAGATATATTTAAACCCTACCTCTTCCTCCATCTCTGGTTCGCATCTGTCACCGAAATAGGCACGGAATATTCGGTCATAATATGACCTTGGGTGCTCATTCCTACCTTGCTTGACGTCCGCCGCCGCTATGATGCCATCGGGCCCCGTGCAAGGAGTATACTCCTTTATCAGCGCAGCACATAAAAGACTGTAGTCTTTCATCACGGCGTCCCGTTGACGCTTCATGAAAGCATGCACTGTCCTGTCCGAGGTCAACCTTACCAGACAGATTTTATCATCAACTGTAGCTTCTGGGAAGCGTTGAAGCTGAAAATCAAGGTCATCGAGATAGATCTTGGTTTCATGTGAGCCCAACGGGCCTGGAGCGAAGGTTTGAATGCTTTTAGCCATATTCCGTAGTTCAGCCATTGAAAGAGGAGTTTGTGGGTTATTATCAGATCCATCCACCGGCGTATCCGGTGGGTTTGTTGGTTTTAGAGGCCCTAAGGGACGGCGTGGTGGATTAGGCGATGGAGTTGATGTTATAGGCGGTGGTGTTGGTGTTCTAGGCGGATCTGGAGACTGACCTTTAATTAATGCCAGACATTTTTTCTTTCGTTGATTAATTTGTATTCAGTTGCGGCCAGCTTCTCCCTGCACTCTTTTAACTCTGCGCGGTTGTCTGTACACTTGCGTTGTAATTCACAACACCGACTGTAGAGTTAATCTTTTTCAAGAATGACCGCCTCATGTTGTGCCCGAGTCCTGAGATTTTCACATACTGACTCCTCGTATAACTCTATAGTATGTTTTTAGCTTTTCAGGATTACCTCACGTGACTCATTTACCTCCTGTAAATGTTGATTCAAACGTTCCACCTCAGCCTGTTTTTGTTTGTAAACCAGTTGAGCTGCACCGTCCATCTGAGACTGTTTTAGTGACAGAACCTCCACCTGCAGCTTTTCAGCCTCAATTCAAGCTAGTTGTAAGTCAACATTGAATGCTGACTTATCCGCCTTGTGCGCTCTTTGTTCACACTTCAGATCATGCTCTAGACCTGAATTTACTCTGACTTCCTGGTCCAACCTGGCCTTTAGTAACAGGGCCAGCTTTGCTAAACGCTCCATACTGACCTTTTTTGCTTCCTTTTTTGAGCCACTGTTTGCCATTGTTGACAGCTCAGCGTTTAATGTTAGTGGAGTCATTTCAGGCACCTTTTTACCATAATCTGTGAACATTTTTGCAAGCTGCCCTAAAACCTCATCAATACAGTCAGGCTTATGTTTTCCAGGCTTTTGATCCAGGCCTTGAGGATCTGGGTCCACTGGCCCTGTATCTGACTCTGCATCTGACTCTGCATCAGACTCTTTGTCCGATTCAGGATTTGATTCGGGAGCTGATTCAGGAGGACCCGACTTTGGGTCTGAATCTGTGACCAGACCCCTCAGACTAGAATCCTTATCCACTTCTTCTTTTTCTGCCATCGTTTTGTTTTGATTTTGTTTGAATCAATAAGATGGTATTTATTATAGTGTATGCAAATAAATGTTTTCTTAGCGTTGAGTTACTTCACTAAAACAGCTTTCTGGTTTTATCCTTGTAATCTATAAACAAGCCTTTTATTCATTCAGAACCTTTTATTTATTTTAGGTTTTACCTTCAATGAAAAATGTTTTAAGTTAAAGCCTTTGTGGCCGTATTAACTTAATAGACTTATCTTTTAAAACAATTACTATTAAACCACGCTTAATTTTTCTGTCTTTCACCCAACCACCTATTTAAAGATTTCAAATAAATGCACTGTTAACACTAAAATTTAGCAGATCCTGTTTAATTTTGCTCCAAGAGAATGTATCTGGAGTGAGAAGTGTACTTTTGTTTGTTATTTTAAATTATTTTGTATTTAAAATAAGCAAAAATGTTTGTCTGTACCTCTGTTATTCTAAAAAAAATATATTTAAAATAAACAGGAGTTATTGTTTGTGTACAGAACAATTCTAGAGCTGGTAATTCACCATAAAAATGCTGACTTTTTATGATGTTTTTTGAGAAAATTCATCTGTTAACGTATTTTAACCAACAGGGGACAGCTTCAAGTCTTAATGTTATCATGAGGAGACTGATTTTTCTATTAAGTATTTAAACTAAAAACAACCTTTTAGAGTTAGTTTCTAGTGTGTCCGTGATAAGCGCTCGAACCACGTTCTTGTCAGAGACATATTTATGTGGTTGACAGTTTAGATGGCTTCAAATGAGTTTTTAAACTCTCAGTGAAATCTCTGTTTGTCCTGTGAGTGTGAACTGCTTGTCACCCAAAGTGCACCTGGAAATGACGACAAAAATAGGCGGGTCGACGTAGCGCGTCACCAGCTCTCGTACTTGAGTGAGGCGGAGCTCGCTACAAAGATACGTGACGTCGACCAATCAATCACAGCGCTTGTAGTACTATTCCCAAGCATTCATGGTGAATGTAGTTTTCTTACCTTCGACCAATGCAATGCCGGAATTGACGACAAAGTGGGCTGATCGCAACGGCGTGCGTCCCCCACCTCAGCGAATCAGCGCTTTACAGATACGAGGCGTGATTGACAGATCACGACTCTCTTTTTATCCAATCATAGCTCATAAACAAACGTGTAGGACACGTCGCTGTAACGTTAGCTTAGCATAGCAGAACCCAATTCTATAGACTCTATACACAACTCAAACGCTTCAAATTAACTTTCCAAAATTCCGAAACATGGCAATCACATTTAAAACAGGCACAACTTAGCTACGCTCAGTAACCAGCACGTCAACTGTAACACGACACGGACTCCCTCGGAGCCGCGTTCAGGTCGGTTCCGTCCACTTTAAAGGAGCAGAATTCGGGTTTCAGAACCACTATCCGACAACGTTCTAACAGTAATATGCTTCTTTGACCTGCTCTAAAATGTAAAATACCACACACAGCAATCTGGTAGATGTTAATTATAGCTTTCAGGCTTTTGACTCGGCGGTCAACAAAGCTTTGTACAGGAGTGTGTACGTGCGTGAGCTGGACCGAACAGAAC
>JBBPBX010058407.1:5777-22113 GCA_038048925.1 Garcialebias charrua
TCAAAAATCAAAGCTCGGCTCTCCTGCTGCTCGTTTATACGGAGTTCTCGGGGTGCTGCTACATTCACGCGTTGAAGCTTCCACTGAACTCAGCTCAAACCGAAACAAACGTGCACTTGTGATTACGGTGACTTTACAGCCGTGTATTAAAATAAAAACTGGTGTTATTGTGTGAAAACAGCCATCTCAGTCAACTCAGCAGGTTGCGCCACAGCTGACACACACCTCTGCAAACGTGTAATTACCCATTGCGTCTGCCTTAGGGGGAACAGAACCAGCTGTGTTGTTGTTCGCTATAGTGACATCATAGATTAACTTTGGAATAAAAAGAGCTCAATTACCTGACAGTAAATGAGAGTACACAAACGCATATCCGTTTCCTGTTCCATATACAGTACCGTACTTTCCACCGTATATAGGTTGCATCTACAGGTAGTCCCCGATTTACGAGCGCTCTGATCTGCGAGGTTCCAGACTTACGAGCTGCGAATTTTTGGAAAAAACGAAAAAAATACTGAGTTTTCATGTGTTTTTTCACCACAGTTAGTTAGTTAAGCATATGGACACACGTTTCCGATCATTTTTATGCACTCATAAGCAGTTTTTGGATGAAAATAGAGTGTTTGTAGTCGCGCTAGCGAAAACCGTTCCAATTTACGAGCGAAATTCCGGATTTACGAGAGAAATGGCGGCCGTTCCAAATTACGAGATTTCCGGTTTACGAGCGCCTCGTTGTAACGGATCTCGCTCGTAAATCGGGGACTACCTGTACTGTATTAAGCGTCACTGCTGACCACCCAGAAACGTGGGCCGGTGTTGTGCCAAAAATCAATTGGCTGCGGGAGCGTGCATGGGGGGACTTTACCAATTTTTTTTTAAAGATTAACACTTAAAAACAAAATTATAGCAAAGGTGTTTCTCGGTTGCACTTTGATAGTCAAATCAGCTGCATTTCAAAAGCCGATTTGTGGCTGCGGGAGTGGGCAGAGGGACAACTTGATGTGTATTTCTTCTGAATTTGCCAAGATAAGCACCTAAAAACAATTATTTGTTTGATCGACATAATAGTGAAGGTGTGCCTTGGTTAAACTTTTCCTTAATAAATATACTTTGATGGTCAAATCAGCTGCATTTCGCCTGGGCGATGCGGCAAAGCACAGCTGATTTAACGTTTGCTCCAGGAGTTCTGGAGCGAGACTAAGGTGGCTTTGTATGGCAAGCCAAGTGTCTCATTAATAGCCACTTTTACCTATTATCGAGACACTTGGCTTGCCATATGACTCGAAAATGGTAGTGTTCAATATTTTCCATGTCAGAATGAATGAAATCATCAGATCTCAGCAAAAAACTGGTTTATAAATATAGGGGGGGAAAAAACATAAGTCGCTTCACGTGCCCTGCAACTTATGCAAAAAGCTGTGACTTATACAGCGAAAAATACGGTACATATTGTATAAAGAGGAAAACAAGTTATGCCAAAGTTATTGTTAAAACCAGTCTGTCAGAAAAAAAAATACAAGCAAATTTAGCTCCTGATACATAATGTAACCATTCAGCATTACAATTAAGATAAAAGCTAAGTTGTAGATTCTAAATTGTATTACAGGTATTTATGACGAGTCCTCAGTAAAGTCCCGCTGCACCACCGTGTGTGGCGTGCACCCACACAGCTGTGCTCACATATGCTGCTCTTTTCTCAAGAGAGCAGATGTGTTCAAGCGATGCTCGGCTGCCAGCTCCATCAATTTCACGTTATGGCTCTTGTAAGGGCGGTGAGACCTACAAAACTGTGATTTTTACAAGTTCATTAGATTTAGTGTTGTCACATAAATTCCAGCATAGCTCATAGATGGAATTTTACAAACACTTAAAAACATATATACACATCTCGTTATGCCGTTAAATAGATCCTGTGATATCTGAAGGGATAAGAGGCTCTATGATCAGAAGCCTGTTAGAAAGCAGTATAATGTGAGGCAGCTGTGATTTGGTTTAGATTTGAACATGAGCTACAGCTGAAGTAAAACTAATTATTTGATACTCATCCTTGATTGTTATTAGTTAAAACACAGCTTCATCATAACATCCAGACATTTTACAGTATGCACTTACCGTACTTTTCGGCGTATAAGTCATCTTTTTTTACTAATTTGCATGTCCTGCGGCTTATACGCCGAAGCGTCATATTTATGGATTTTTTCCCATATTTTTAGACCCATTTTTGACTCGGATATGACCGTTTTTCATTTTGGCAAAAAAATGGTGCAGTACCACTTTTGTCCGCTAGGGGGACACTTCCAGAGAGTACACCGACCGTTTCTAGCTCATGTGTCCGATAAAAGCCTCCTCTGCTTGGACTGACTCTGTCGCTACCCAGCCTCCTGCTCTGGAGGTAACTACTATTAGCTGTAGTTACTATTAGCTACTATTAGCTGAGAATCTACACCAGCATACTATTAGCTGTGTTGTTAGCTGTGTTTTTAGCAAGATAACTCATAAACCACACCGCACCGCAGATTTTCTTGAAACTTACAGAGCGTAATTATTTGGTGGTCATTTACAACTGACTAGCTTTATGAGATGTTTGAGATTTTAAAAAAAAAACGATCTTTTATTAGCGATTAGCTAACGTAAACAGATACTCATACTGTACCTACTATTTAGATATATAGCTCATAAACCACTCGATGGATAATTTTTCTGCTTACAGAGTGTAATTATATGGGGTTTAATGTACAAACTGTTGCCCTGTATAAGACATTTGAGATAAAATTTGATTTTTTTTAATTCGTGTTTTTAGAGACGGAATCGTCTCGTTAGCTTCGGTTTTATTTCCGTTTACATGTATATTGTTATATAGCTCATAAACCACTCGGCGGATATTTTTAAGGCTTACAGAGTGTAATTACAGTATATGGGTTTAATTTACAAACTGTTGCCCTGTATAAGACATTTGAGATAAAATTCGATTTATTTATCATTTATTTTTGTCGCGCACACGCGACCGTTTGAAAGACGTCAAACCGAAACAATTTAAATCTAGCAGATTAGACCATTTCGTGAATTGATTAAGGAACGGTTAAGCTCAGGAACCCTTGTGCTATAATGTCAGCTAAGAAATGTATTTTTTCTCAGCAAAGAAATAATTGTTTTTACCGTGTTAATCTTGTAAAGTCCTTCCGTGCTGGCTCGCTTCTGTGGCCGCCATTTTCAGCAGGGCAAATGAGGCGCTGACGCGTCGCGTAGCGGTGACGCATGATAGATGCGACTTATAGGGCGAAGCGGCGTATTTATGGATTTTTCCAAATAATTCCCAATAATTGGACAAAACGGCTTATACACAGAAGTGACTTTTACGCCAAAAAGTATGGTAATTTAACATGCACACCTTATGGGCTTCAGGCTGGGTGGGGTAGTTCGGTGGTCACTGCAATAGCCTCGTAATCCTGAGAGGTTTGAGCCCTGGCTGTATTTAAGTTGAGCATCTGGAGTAAAACAATTGCCAAGTCTTGCTGTGGGTTTGCTCACTGCAACCACTGCAGAACGGAGCCGCCAAAAGAAAAGAACAACTCGTTTAAGGGCTTAATGAGCGCCGAGCGTGTGTGTGCATGTTTACGTGCATTTCAGGTCACACAGCTCAACAGGGCGACATTCCTTTAAGATTTGAGTGCCGTCTGAGGTTCTGAGAAAACCAACTCCGTCCAGTTGCTGAATTCAGCTGGATTCTGGTGGTTAAACCACACTTCAACCACGTTGTGGCATCGGACAATGGCAGAAAAGGTGTCTACGACCGTTTCCTTAAGTAGTTAACACTGCTGGAATACCCTGCCGATAATCGTTCCCTCAGTTTTAATCCAAATTTAGTTCGCTTTCACAGAAATGGGTTTACAGCTTCCAGGGTTTTGTTTTCCAATGAGTAAAAGTAATTTTGTTAATAAAATATATACCGTACACAAGGGTTTCCTGGAACCACAAGTTCAATTAGTATCTTAAATTACTGTAAGCTGAGACAACAAGGAAGACGGAAATAAAAAATCTCTAAATAGACAAACAGGCGAGATCGCTGCCAGCTCAGGATAATAAAAGGTCTGGAAAGCAGTGGGAGGCGGACAGTTTTCTGTGGACTAAACACTGAACCCACTTGTGGGGGGAAAAACTCGCTCATAGCTCAACGCAGCACTGGACTCCGCTATTTCCAACACACCATAATTGCAGCTCTCTTGGTTTTAGTTTGTGTATTTGAAGGACAAGCAATGGCTGCAAAAAAAATTCAGGAGAAGCTGCAAACTGGAGTATCCCCACGCAGACAGAAGAGATGAATTAGTGTGAAGCGTCAGCAATGAGAAGAATGAGCTGTCGTCTCCATCACCACAGTATCCTGTTCAAAACATGGAAGCAGCTTTCAGAGAAACAGGGCACAACAGATAACCACCCAACACTGTACACCTTCAGTGTTTACTGAGCAGCTGTGCTTTTCTTCATATTTTTTGTAAATACAGAAAAATTCTCAATATTTTGAGATTGTTGGAGCCTTACTCACCACGGAGCACATCATATCATCAGCTAGAGGACTGTGGGTCAGCTATATTTACATCTAGGTACCGTACTGCAGTTATAAAGCAATGCAGTCAAACCAAGCTCTGCACACGGTAATCACAATGTACATTTGGGGGGTTGTAAAATATCTCATATAGGGCATGGTTTGGATTAGCAGGATTTAACTACAGCTCAGAAAAGACAAAAATCTCCATCTTTAACCAGAATCATGCTGCATTCTGTTGCATTTTTTTATTTAACTTGAAAGAAAAGATGTCTTAATATTTTATTATGTTTTGCAATCGTTACATTCCAAAGTCCGCCTTTAAAATCTATTATACGCAGAATGAACGGTGCCACAGTGATGCCCGAGGTTCATAGCATATATAATATTACAACGTGCGAGCAACTGGTGTTAGCTCATTGTTTGAACATGTTGAGCAGTGCTTCAACAGCCTTGTCAGAACACATAACGTGTGATAAGATTGTGCCTAAAAGACCATTATCATTTCCAGCTACCCTCAGCCGAACTGCAGACTAAGGAAAAGTGTGCATTTCAAGATGAAGCCACTCCTCGAACAGTTTACGGAGTGATTCTTTGAGCTGGGTCTGCTGATTTGAACCCCCAGGTTTTTCTAGGGTTTGGAAAATATGCATATGCACAATCATCTTCAAAAACAGAAGTCCTCAGGAAGAAAGAAAAAGTGTGAAATGTTTATCACTAAAGCCCCTAAATGTCTTAAAAATATACAGTCAGGTATGAGAGAGCTGAGATCCTGGAATTCTATTAAATTCAGAGAAGAACATTGTCACTACTGTCTACATTTATCACTACTGTCTACATTTATCACTACGGTTTACATTTACACTACTTTTTATATCCACACTACTGCTGATATATATACAGTTCAGTATTCTTTTTACTAGCCTAATTGCATGTCACTACCAATATCAACTACCTCATACATACAGTATACTGTACTGTGTACATAAACTTCATATGCTGCTTTGTCACTTTATTACAAATGTCGATGTCAGAACCTTCATTTTATTTTATAGATATACTTTTTATACTTTTGTACTACTATGCTAAAACTCAGGACAGTATTACACTTTTATTATTTCAATTTAAGCTTATGTTTATTAAATGTTTTAATGGTTAAATGGTTATTGTTGCACCGGGGGTCTGAGAGAAATGCAATTTCAATCCTGTGTACCGTATGTCCTGTACATATTGCAGTTTTGACAATAAAGTTGACTTTGACTTTTACCTTTCATTACGTTCCCAAGAATCCATGTCAGCGTGTGTAAAAATGATGTCTCCTTTAATTAACTTGACAGTAGTAAATAAATAAAAACTTCATCCTCCAGGATAGGCTATGCCCATCAGCAGGGGTCGACATAAGAGGTTTCTGTTTGTCCAAGACGACCTATTTTTGTCTCGGACACCAGATCTCACCTTGAGGTGAAATAAGCATGAATTAAAGTTCTCTGTCACTGATGGGGATTTTAAACCCTTTTACCTTAATAAAAACCACACAAGATAACCAAGAGAATTGAGTTAACACAAATAATGAAACTTTGTAAAAGGGATAGGGTTTTAATGCACTTCTGAAACTTGGTTGGTCTCAAAATACATTGTCCAGCGCAAATCCGAATTGTGGACATCACAAGCTATTCAAACAAGAAGGAGGTGGAGTTGACAAGCTCCGACGTCTTACAGATAAAACAAACGAGTCATGGTTCTGATCCAACAGGAACATCTAATCCAAACATTGTCAAGGCTAAAAGACTTTGTCTTTTCTGTATCAAGGGGAAAAACAAACATGTATGTTTGTACTATCAAATATAAGTGTTTGATGGGAACACTTATATTTGATATAAATGAGCTGGGTAAGAATTATTATGTCAGAGTAATTAGTCTTAGATGATAAATGTTGAACATCTCCATCAGTCACAGCAACAGATTTTCATCATCTGTAAAAATGATAGGAGGAAAAAAAAGAGCTTTCAACCATCCCGATTTGTGTGGGCTAGTCCCAGATTTTGTTCCACATTTTGACGTCGGTCCAGGGAGGTGAACCGGGACTGACAGGCTCCGATCACAGACTCCCTGCAACAGCAGGAGGAGGGTGGCCACAGTACGTCTACGATGGCTGTAAAGTGCATTTTCTTAACCTTTAGAAACCGTTACAATTTGTCTTAGTGCAAACTACTGCAAAGTTAAGGTAACGCAGAGCAAGAACAAAAAAATCTAAATACCGGTAAATAAAACTTGTGGCAGCACAGTGGCTCAGTTGGTAGAGCTGTCACCTCTTAGGGAGAAGGTTGCCAGATCAAAAAAGGTGTTTGTGTCTGAATTTGTCACCCTGTCCATAAAAACAGACCATGACTATTTTAAGTGCCATATAACGTGTAGTAAATGTGTGTACTGTATTCCAATAAGCAGCTATATAGAACGTAATTTTCCCAGTCAGCCAACCCAGCAGCGCGGTCCCATGGTTAGAAAACCAACACACAAAGCATCCAATTGAGTCTGCAGCGCTTCAGTCAGCAAAACCATCACAGCCAATAAAGCAGATAGCAGGCATCAAGGGATCCTGTTCCACAAACATTTGATGAGCTGAGACCTGTAGCTCTCTGGTGCAAAGCTTACATCAGCAATAAAATATTCATGAACACCTCAACACCCACAAAAACAACCAATATAAATGGTATGTACACCAACATGATACACTTCACTTCCTTTGAAATCTGGATAATGACCTAGAAAATAAAAAAAAGACGCGTTTTAAAGAACTGGGTCTAGATTTTTGGAGTGTAAACTATCCAACGTCACAGAAGTTCTGTGGGAACTGAAGAGTGCCGGCGACCTTGTTGTATCAATAAAAGATGAAATAACACGCTGGAAACACAAACACTACATTTTCAAGGGACATCACAACAAATAAACTACCTCTAGCACATTTAGGTGACATTTCTGCCAAGTTGGAAAGACACCAGAATATTACTGGAAACGGTTAGAAAACTAACTCAAAAGTGTCGTGCTGTCAGGAGGCAAAGACTGGAAGCTGTGAAACACAAACTTACAGAGAAACAAAAAGAACTTGTCTTTGTTTGTTTGTGTTCGTGTCCAAAGAACATCTGACAGGATATCTGTTGAAACGACCATGAATTAAATATGTGGCATCTTATCTGTGAGAATAAAGCAAACATCGGCTTGACGGATAACGGTAAACAGTGGAAAGACGTGTGCACGAGCAGCAACAAAAAACAATACATCATGTGTTTGTTAGCCGTTTGTTGTGTACATGTCATCCTCCGACATATAAACAAGAACACTCTCAAACAGAAACCTTGATGTTTGTTTGGAGTACTGTGAAACTCTGAGTGAACCCGACACCTGATTGGAAATCCAAATCCAGCCTCTCCGTTACGGTCCAGCACCAACAGGCGTCTCACGTTAACAACTTTGCAAGACTCATATTTAGGCCTGCCACGATAAAAACTTTTTGCTGGCTGATTAATTGTCTCAAAAATTTATAGCGATAAATGATAATATTGTTTGAAATTGGACAATAATTAGTAATTATTGTCAAATTTAAGAAGAAATGTTGGTTAATTTGTGTAGTTCTTGTTTTTACCACTGGATGGCAGTACAGGTAGTCCCCGACTTACGACGGAGATCCGTTCCTACGCTGCGTCGTAACTCGAATTTCGACGTAAGTCAGAAAACACATACGCACTGGCCATCCCATATACACGTACATGTACGGTACTGTACAATTACCAAGCACTTAGCCTATCCTAACACAGTACCCTACATAATTATCAAAAAAAACATACAGTACTTTTTTTTTCATTCAACCTTTATTTAGTCAGGTAAATCTTATTGGGCCTCGTGGGCTCATTTACAAAAGCGACCTGCTAAAACTAAAAAATGATGAACAGCAAAAAAAGTGACCTGCTAAAACTAAAGAATGATGAACAGCAATGGTAGAAACAATTAGGTCCCTAAGGTCCCTCTTGTAGTCCCCGTGACTCAACGAGGCTAGCCTGTATAAATAAAGGTTGAATGAATGAATGAATGAAAATTAAACAATAAACAAACAATAAACGATAAACAATAGAAAAACAAAAGAGAGAAATACATAGGTTTTTTTAAACAAAGTATCAAAAAACTAGCAAAACATTATAAGATAGATGTATAAAATCAAAGACAGGAACATGTCTGCATTGGTTTTTGCCAGGATTCCAACAGATTCTGAAAACCATTTAGAGGTCAGGGCCGAGAGCTTCAGATCTTTTTGTAAGATATTCCATGAAGCAGGAGCAGAGTAGGAGAAGGCCCTTTTTCCAAGTTCAGTCCTCACTGACGGAACACTGCAGGTGAACATGTCCTGAGAGCGCACGCTGTAGCTGCACTCACGCATTTGGAGCCATAATGAAGGAAAAAAAGAGTTAATTTCTTACTGGGAGCTGGTGAAGCCTTCCTCCGTCTGTTAGCATGTTAGCTCGTTGCACCTCTGAGCTCTGCAGCTTCCTGCTGCTTTACGCGGTCCATAGCGTTTACAGCAAGGTCTGTTAGCATGTTAGCTCGTTGCACCTCCGGTCCAGCTTGCCGTTTCTGCCGTCTGGTGACACCGTACAGCCGTCCACCTCCGTGCACCTTTTGTTTATGACGTAAAACTGCCGTCAGCTCGGTCAATCTGCCATGTTCCGTTGTAAAACCGCCGTCAACCTCTGTCCAGTAAGGTCTCCACCTCCACTGCTTTGCGGTTTCTGCCGTGAAACTCGGTCCAGAGCGGGTCTCTCTCTGTGTTTTTCCGCTGCGTCAAGCTACTGCTACTGTCAAACAGGAAGTACAACTGGAACTGGCTTTTCAAAATAATGTATTTTTTCAAATGAGATGTGCGACGTAACCACGAAACGTCGTAACCCGAGGACTACCTGTATAAGATTGTTTGAATCAAAGGATGGATAGTGAGTGAGCGAGCAGTGTGTCTAAGAAAAATGAGAGGCCCCTTAATGTGACATTACGACTGTCACGATAACAAATTTTGCTGAGCGATTGTCTCTGAAATTATTGCGATAAATGATAATATTGTTTGAAATTTAACAAAAATTATTAATTGTCAAATTTTATAAGAAATGTTGATTTGTTTTGAGTGTAGTACCATTTTTTGACCACCGGATGGCAGTATAAGACGGTTTGAACCAAAGGATGGGTTGAGCAGAGTCTCTTTAAGAAAAATGAGGGAGGCCTCTTGACGTGATGTAGGCTGACATGGTGACATGGACGCTCTGTGTGGTTTGAGGCTCACACAACATTTTTTTTAATCAGTAAACAAGTTCTCAGCTTCTTTTTGCAGAGAAAAACTTTTTACACGAAAGCACTGGTTTCAACCATGAAATTTGGAGCTCGACAAGACGGAGATCCCCCCCCCCCCAGGTCGGCCTGAAACAAAAACGCGATTTTGGATCGTTAAAACTGATTTTAAAGAGAAAAGATAAAGGGAGAGGTCAGTGAAGAGCACCCGCGTTGAGACGTGCCTTCAGTAGAAAGAAAGAGACACGAAGAAACGATAAAGCCAATAAATGAAAATGAGTTTGATAATTTTCATTTATCATGCGTTGATTATTGTTTATCGCGACAGGCCTATTACCAAAAAGGAAAATAAAAAGTATTTTCTGGCATCCCAAAAAAGCTCCACCCAAATGCAGCCTGCCTCCCACCGTGCGGTCTCCATTGGGCTCGTTAAAGGCAGTTTTAACACCCACCTCCTTGTTTTGTAGTGAAGGGCTCATAAGATCTGAGCTGTGCTCCAACGGAGCCAGAGACGACAAAACACACCTCCCAGGTCGATGCGCTTGTGCGAGTCAATCCAACAGAAATAATCAGGACGATTGGGTCATGCACTGTGCTCAACGATGACGAGGACGGAGCGATCTGACACAGCGGAGCAGCGTGCCCTCGTCAAGTTCTCCATGACACCAGATACAAGCCAAAACCAAAGTATCCCCTCAAACAGCTCAGGATCAGTTACTTCTGGAAATCAAACAAAGCGTTCGCTTCAGCTGCAAGCCTCTTATTAAAACATCCAACAGAAATGTGTGATTTGTTTATGTTGTTGCACTTTTCTATAGGGATTAAAACTCGTCAGTGACAAACATGTGCACAAGTGGTCCTGCCCTGTACAAACAGTTTTATCTTATGGCCAGAGGAGCAGATAAGTGTTTTAACAGGCCCACAAAGTGACTTGTTTTCCTTTTTCTAGTTTAAAAAAAATATATTATCAAACCGCTTCAACAATCTTTGAAGATTTCGATAAGGGTTGTGACTAACGACTGTTTCTATAACCTATCAACATTTCTGTTGTGCTTTTGATTAAATCAGATAATCGTGTCTTTTACGAGACGTCAAAAGCATAAACTCTGAACATTAAAAAAATGTTCTTTCCAGTTCCGTCCTGACATTCTTCCAATACCTCATTCCCCCAGCGTGTGCGAGTGTGCATGTAAGCACAAGTGAGCGCACTCGTGCTTAAAAAGGTAAAACGGTTCCTGTCCAAGCCTTTTCATGGCTCTTCGGCACATCTGGCTCTTGTTACAGCTGCTGTGACCTGTGCGTGGCTGGGCTCCGTCCCAGCCCCCATCGCTCCGCTGTGGGAGTGCAGAATAATGACCGAGTGGTTCTGCTGCAGCTCTCCAGACCCCCCGGCAGCGCGGCTGGTTCACGGCTCGGCTCGACGCTGGAGACGGCCTCCCGCTGACGATTTTGTTATTTTTCTTTTCACCGTCGTCTTCAGAATAACTTTTGTTAAAAGCGTGACTGAGGCCTGTGACTGCGTCATCCAGTCCTTTACCACCTTTAAGGCACGTGGTTACGACTTGCCTCGAGTTGTTTTTGCCTCGTGTTTTTAAGGATACTGACGTATTTGCCATTGTTGGGTGATTCTGATCGAATAAATTAAAGGTATTGTGACATGATTTGTGACATGATGCTAAAACATAGACATTTTAGAAAGAGGAGCTACTCAACTTTGATTGTTTGTACACAGATGCTTCAAATAATTAATATATAAAAGTATTTTTAAATTAAAATAGTTTTAATGACGTAACTCTGCAGTACGTCGCAGTCAAACACCGACGCATTTTTATGACGCAATGGCTAGAACGCACCTTGTAAATAACTACCGTATTTTCCGATGTATAGGTCGCAGCTTTTTATGGTTTTCTCAAGGCCTGCAACCTATACTCAAATGCGACCTATATATGGCTTGTTATCACTTTCGGTGAAACAAATTTTTAAATCCAGCTCATTTCACATTTATGTTCATTTATTAAGGAAAAGTTCAGCTCAGACACATATTTGCTATAATTTTTATCAAACAAATAATTGTTTTTAAGTGTTAATCTTCTTAAAACCTTGCTGTGCGCTCCTGTGGCAGACATTTGCAGCAGAGCTAAACGTAGGTGCGACCTATACACCAGTGCGGCCTATCTAGGGATTTTTCCAATCTATTGGTGATAATTGGACAATGCGACCTATACACCATAAAATACTGTAATAGCAGTGAATATATAAACCGAGGAAATAAGCAATTTATTCATTCAACCTTTATTTATACAGGCTAGCCTCTAGCGAATTTAAGCTAACTTCGTCCGGCTTGCCGTAGTTTGCCGTCGAAAGTTTTTTTTTGTTTTTTTTATCGAAAGTTAAAGTAAGCGTTGGTCAGCTTTAGAGAAACCTGCTCTCTGATCCATGAACAGAACGCTGTGTTGTGTGATTTTACTGCGAGACCCTCTGGTCAAAGCCACAGAGGAAACTGGTTGCCTTGTCAGCTCTCCTTAAAGACCGTGTAAAGTGAAATTAAATGTGTGTTTTTAGTTTGTCACATGGCATAAATATGTGTTATTAATCACCCATATAAATCTGACTGATTAAAAACATTGTTTTCCTTATAAAATTAAGTCTCAAAAATCATGAAAAAACATGATTTTGCCTTGCTCTGAAACGGTGGGGGCGTGTCAGCGCGTGGGCGTGGTTTCAGCGCAGTACTGCGCCCATGTCCTGCCCCCTTCAGAGCTGAGCTGTGTGGGGAGGCATACGGGGGAAGCAGAGATCCACCTGCTCCGTTTTTATCTGAGTTCTGGCTTCCAGCAGCTTCTTTTTCCAAGAGTTACGCTGTTTTTAGTGCACTAACAACTCTGGTTATGTTTTTAAAGTTGAGGACACATAACTCCGCTGTTATAATCAGCGCTATTTTAGAAGATGAGCGGACTCGCGGTCCGACCCGGTCACATTGCATGTGGGGTCTGTGTTGGTGATTAAAATAAAGAGTAATCACGTTGATAATCTCATCTGTGTCAGCGGAGTCACGGCGTTTCACGGCGCGCGTGGCAGGATTTCAGCTTCACGCGGATCGCCTCTCACACACACGCACGCGCGCGCGCGGGGGGGGGGCGGAGGTACGCCACTCTACGCGCGCATTTTGTGCACATGTGTTTTGCTGCTATACTTCAGAAACTATCAGCTTTCAAACGCTCGCGTTCTCCTTGTTGTAATATGAGCAGCTGCGCACGGAGGGGACTCAACTGAGCTCGCTGATTGGTCACTTGCTGACACGCCTACTGAAATGATTGACAGCTTTCAGTCAGCTCATGTAGCTCGCTGAAGACCGCGGCGGTGTTCATGCGGTGTTTCTACTATATATGTTATAAAAAGTTCTCTCAGAAATAAAAATAATAACAGGGAGTGCTTTTCCTGCAGCACACAGCCCACCAGGGATATTTAAAACATCGCGCACCCAGGTAGGACCTGAATTCATTCATTTCATTCATGGAGTGAACGGAGGAAGAAGTGATTACTTGACTTTAGGCAAAAAAACAAAAGAAAAGGCCCGATCAGCGATAAAGAAGGGGAATTTATTTCATTTGTGTAACATACAAAACAGTCCGGCGCCGGGGAAGTTTATGGTCAGACACCGCGCATCGCGCACGCGGACGTAAAAAAAAAGCTTTGCGCGTACATGCCCTGAGGGGCTACGCGGGGCTACGCTTTTGCCTTGGCGTACGTACGTTGCGTATAGGCGTATCGTGAGAACGCTCGAGTGTATCTCGCCCTTTACTGTTCATTTCTTAAGTGACAATATTGGAAACTGTTAAGAGTTAACAACATATTCTTTAGTTTAAAACTTATGGCTAAAACTACACAAGATATATTTTGCACTGTTTTGCACTACAAGAAAGAAGCCTAATGCTTGAGTTGTTAACTATTTAAAAACTCTCTGGACCTACCGGTAGTAGTGAAATTTTCTTAATAGAGATTATTTTGTGGTATAGCAGTTTTCAAAATGACTTATGGCAAAAGGACACCCTATGCTTTTTTTTAATTCCTATTGCAAGTTTTATACCAAAAACATATCGTGATATATATCGTTAAATAAAATAAATAAATAAATGTCACATTTTTGTCATCTGTGTTATCGCTACCCTTCACAATACATATCGTGATATGATTTTTAGGCCATATCGCACATTCCTATAGAACACCCAAATGTGACACAACGTACTGGCATTTTTCAAGTTATACAAAAGAAAATAGGCGATCTTGAAGACAAGGACACTGTGTGCTAATAGCAGCCTGTTGACTGAACTCCTTGCCTCTACGTCACGATGTCGCATGCGTAAGTAAGTACCCGGATGTCCCGTGACGAAACATGGCGCCAATTTTAAAATCACTTTTGAAACAAATTTTCAGTGATTTATCATTTTTGCTTGTAAAAACGAACATAGTTGAATGATACAACATATATATGTTGTGCCACTTTATGCATAGTTCTAAAATCATGTCACACCACCTTTAAGAGCAAATAACTATTCTTACCCATAGCAAGGGAATGGACATCCAGAGCAATGAATTCAGTATCTCTATCTGTGACCCTTTTCTGCTTCACTGCTGCTTGACAAAAACTTCCTTTTGAACTCTCCCCTGGGTGCACATTCACCAGCATGTTAAGATTCTCCTCTTATTCGCAGCTTCCAAGCTGGCAGTTGAGGGGAAAACTTATTTTCTGCTGCAAATCAGAAGTCACCTTCAGCGCTGTGTTTGATGGAGCCGTAGCCCCAAGTTGCATCTCGCTCCGTGTTTAGACTTCAGGTGTTTCTTTGCTACGACTGCCTCACAAAATGTGCTAATTATAGGCATCGTAAGTGGTTTTAAATTATTTCCACACAGCGTTTTCCTGCCTCGGCACAGCTGTTTTCGAACGGGGCTGAAACAAAGCAACGCTGATAATGACCAAAATCCTGATCATTCAATAAATACCTTGATTGGGACTCTGTTCAATTGGTATTTCTTTGTGTATTGATAAAGGCAAAGACTAAAAACTGATAGTGAAAATACCTCATTAAGATTAGTCAAACACATGGATCTTGCCTGTCTGTTAACCTTCAAAACATCACGACGTGTTTAACTGAGCTCTCTTTAACACAGGGGTGCCCAAAGTAGGGCCCGCGGGCAAAACTTGGCCCGCCAAGCTGTCCTCATTACTGCTTTAAAATTTCCTTTGAAGAATCAATGTGTTTACACTCAGTCATTTCAAGTTTAATGGTACCGTAGATTGAAAGTTGGCCCAATGACTACCGGTACTGTAATGACACTACACAGCTGGAGTGACTAATTTGTGCATTAATTGCTTGAATTTTAACAACTTATATTTTATTTTGTCAGACTTCATTCTGTCTCTCTGCAGTTTCTTGCAGCTGAATAACATTTCCTTTGACAAAGCTGAGAATCATGTAGGTGCCCATCACACACCCTTCTTGGGCACCCCTAAATTTTAACTCAGCATCTCTGAAAAATTAAGAAACCATTGTAAGGAAACATGTTTTCAAACCTTAGATTCACCATAATATTGAATAAAAGTTGAATAAATATGGAATAAATGACAACAGTCTCAAACGGGCCAGTAAGATGGTCCAGTGGCAGGGCTTTTGACTTGGGACCCGAAGGACGCGGGTTCGCGTCCCGGCCACTACACACCTTGGGGTGTCTATGAGTGCACATCTAATTCTCCAGCTCCCCGGGCGCTTTCTGGCTGCTCACTGCACCACCTGGTGGTGGTTGGGTTAAATGCAGAGACGAATCTCGTCTGTGAATGGGAAACATATGCAGATGACAGACAAGACATTATTATTATTATTATTATTATAAAATCTATCTTTTTTTTTTTTTTTGCACGGGTCACGCCACCTGTTAATCAATCCAGTAGGCACGTCAGCAACAGACCAGTCAGCGACCCCAATTCGTCCTGAAGTGAACACCTCTTACCTGCAGAGCTGCAGCGGTGTTGCATTAAGAACGATTTGCAGTCCAAGATTTCAAAATTAACAGAGTTTAAATGTTTTGTTTCATGTTAATCTACTGTAATAAACCTTTGTAAAATACACCAAAATGCAGGAAATTGATCTACTTTATTCAAAATTCTCTGGTTCCCCAGATCCCCCACCACCAACGCAGCCTGTTCTGAAATGTTCTTTATACAGAATGGGAGGATAAATAACTGTAGAATAAAGAAATGGACTTTACTTAAAGAATTATTTGCATTTCATATATTATTGCGTTTGACCCGCAGCCCTCGGATAGATTTTAAATTTGGCTCTTTCAGAGAAAAGGTTTGGGCACCGCAGATTCAAGATCCGTTTGTTTTTCTTATTGTTAAATGTGTGGCTTGAACATGAATTGGAGTTGCACTTCAGACAAATTGGCTCTAAAGTCCAACGTTTCACTACGGAC